>OMLI01013592.1:0-13551 GCA_900302605.1 Rondeletia loricata
GCAAATCTGTGAAATCCATATAGTTCAGTGCCTAATAAATGTCTCTTTTCAAGATAAAACTGCACATTTTTGAGTGGCCTTGGCACACCTGTGCAATAATCATGCTGTCTAATCAGCATCTTGATATGCCATACCTGTCAGGTTGATGGATTATCTCGGCAAAGGAGAAGTGCTCACTAACACAGATTTAAACACATTTGTGAACAAAATTTTAGAGAAATAGGCCTTTTGTGTACATAGAAAAAGTCTTAGATCTTTGATTTCAGCTCATGACAAATTTGAGCAAAAACTAAAGTGTTGCGTTTATATTTTTGTTCAGTGTATTTTGTGTGTGAAGGATTTTTTCTTTTTGTCGTGGTATCGAAAATTGTGTATTTTAACTGGTATTGTATCGAAGTTCACAGTTCTGGTATCGTGACAACCCTACTCTATACCCAGCCTATACATTTCTCATCTCAATCTTGAACGGTACTTCCTTTGATCAAGTAAATAGTGGGTCACCATACAAATCCAACAAATGCATGGAGTGATAATTCCACAATTAAGTAGCATTTAAATTCCGGCAATGCTCTAAGAAAGTGTGAACAAAACATGACTTAAAGCTGTAAAGGTAGTTTAACGTGTTACTTCAAAAATAATAAAAGAAATAGCAAGTCTACCATTTTTGTTGCAAGCCTCACAGGGTAACATTTCTCTGTGAATTGTCTTACCGTCAGGCTCATTGCAATACGTAGCAGGGTCCGCCTGTAGACTGTAGAGACGCGCCTGCAGGGGAACAAATGCTTAGCTGCGGTTATGCATCTCCCACGGTCACATCATGCGCTCGCTTTTATCAGTTCTACAGCCACTCATTGGGTTCATGTAACTAAATTTAGTCCATCCTGAATCAACACTTTGTTAAATGCTTTCAAAGAGCTTTACTTAGACCAAAACAGTCAAGTGTTGTATTTACTCATCATAACGTGCAGATAAAAGCCCTGCTCAAGGGCACAAACAGCTCTGTAGCTTGTCATTTAGAAACTGCACAAATACAATGATCTGTACAAAATGGCATATTAACAGTTAGGAATCCCTGTTACTCTAAACCGCAAAATGGTTCGCCCATGATACAGGTACGACGGTCGCCCACCTTGGTACTGTCATAGACCTCTGTGGTTCCTGCTGCGGTCGCCACCAGAGTGATCACATCACAGTCGATGGTTTTATCAGGCGGTGGGGCAAGTGTGTCCGTTATCACCCCTAAGAAACTGGAAAAGCTCTTCTTCACCTTTTCTGTGGTCTCGGAGGAGCCCTCCACCTGGGAAGCAATGTAGGTCGACACAGTGGCACATGGGGTCTGAGTGAAATCATCAATGAGTGAAATCATCAACACTTAGCCTCATGTCTGGTGATGACCTGATGCCACATTCCTCTCTAAACATAATCATCATTCTTTTACAACCACCGGCAGATGACCTATGCCCTATTTCGTGGCACAGTCAACGTGCCAGACCAGTTTTGTTTAGCTCTGATTATCCAAGAGCAGTGATCCGGATGAAAGCCGTAAAACTTACCGCAAGTTTGTTTCTGACAGCACTGGCTGTAGCCACAATTGAGCAGGCTGTGTCATGTTGCACCACGTTGGAGAACTCCGTTAAGTCTCGCTTTATGAATTCAAAGGCCTCAGATGACTGCAAATGAAAGAGCACAGTGACAGCGTGGGGAGAACAGCGGTTATAGCGAGTGAGGCATCCTGTAAAGCAACGTCAACAGGACCGAGATTATAACTGCAGACCAGCTGCTGTAGACAGAACAGAGCCGTGATCTCCATGATTTGTTGTGGACGCCTACCTTCTCCTTGACGGCCTGGTAGCTCTGCTGGAGCCAGCCTCCCCACCAGCCTTCTCTACAGTCACAACACAATGGTGGAACATTAGATTTAAAAAACACACAACAGGGAGGACAAACCATGACACCAGTGACGCAGCCAGATGTAAAACATAGTGCATATATACAGCCAAAGGATGTTTATTGCGTTATTTAAGCTCTTCAAGACCAAAGACAGGCTAACTTCCATGCTAAGCTAACGCTAGCCCAGCTGTTTTGGTAAACAAACAAACGGGACTTCCTGAACCGATTCCCAGAGCGCGTGAAGCACACCGTGAACAAGAACCAATCACACTGAATCTGACCAGACATGCGACAATATAAGGGACACGAGACGCGCGTGCTGTCCGCGCCGTGTCGCTACATCGTTAAATATTTAAACAAAAACTAAATTCGCGACTTCACTCTCACCCTTCAGCCATCTTCACACGATGACATCATCAATATTTACTGAACTCTGAACCCCGAGCTGCGTGGTGTGGAGAAAAAAAAATAGACGTCAAGCAGCGTGACTATCCATCCGCGATATATATATTTAGTTATTTTTCATAAATACAGAGGAACACTAAGTTTTTGTCATGTAAATGTTTAATATGAGCAGGGAAAAATTGTGTCGTGTTGTTAAAGCGCTGCGGTCTACGGTGGCTGCGGAGGATCAAACTGAACGACGACGCGAAAGGCGGACTGGAAAGAGTAGTTTGGTTTAGGAAATGAATGCAGTATGAGAGTGTAGTAACAGCTATTGTATATGAAGTGGAGTATATGAAAATATCTCATTTAACCAATAAGCTGTAGATGAACCTGAACACTGTCATGCATCCAGATCAAACCGACCCTCTTTTCAGCCATGATATGGAGGCTAATCAGTGTTTAGTCATTCCCAGCAGAATCCCTCCATATATCTCTTCCCTCTCAGTGCGTCTGTGTACGTGCACGTCAGCGTATGTGCCCACTCTAATGCATATGCTCCTTGACCCAATCCCAGCTGTGCTTTCTCCTCATCAGTATGCTGGGTGGAAAGGAGCCAGGCTTTACTGAGCATGAAATAAAAAAGGCCAGACAACAAGCCTCTGGAAGAGAGTCCTCCCTTAATTGAAGTTCCCCTTTACCCAGACGCTGCACAATGTGTGCTTATGTTCTGCCCTGTCCGGCCCCTCAATCCCCTTAATTAGGTCTTTCAGTTCCCTAATTAACTCTGTCAATCCAGGCTGGGCCGAGCCAAGTTGGACACACACCCCTCTATTGATTAGCATCTGACCGGTTAACTTATCCATCTGTCTACAATGGCAATGGGGTGATAGTGCTAACATGACATGGAATCATGCACAAGAGAGGAGTGTTTAACATTGTCACTGCAGTCTTTGTGCTGTTAAAGACATTTGGTGCCTTCAGATTTCGTATTTGATGCTATGATGTAAACAAAACTTAATTTGTTGTATCTGATCCCTGATCTTGAGAAGGGTTTAGTCTGAAGTAGGGCTAAAATTTTCACAATACGATTATCATGGCAAAAAATATCACAATAACGATATTATCGCGATATCTATAGCAATAATTAAAAAAATTATGCGGCCACTTAAAATGCATCTTTAACTTTATTTTGCTCCAATGTTTGTTTGTTTTCTCTTTAAAAACTGAAAGCAACTGATTACAATGAATTTTTCATGGCAGTCAACAAATAAGATTCATCAGATTATCAACTGAAACAGTCACATGAAGTTAAATAATCCAGCCACGATTATTTACATGATATTAGTATTTTCAGTTTTTAAATATCACGATTATCGCAAAACCGGTATATTGCGACACCCCTAGTCTGAAGTACAGATGTTTGTGAAGGAAACATACAGGCCTGTGTTGGTACACATGTCACTCCTTCTAAATAAGGAAATATTGAATTTCTCCCAAGCATTGTGGCTCACATGGTATACTAAAATGTTCACAATTAATTGTGCACAACATAAATGTCTTAAAACCAATGCTGCCACTGCTGGTTAGCATATGCTGAAAAGCACCATGTTGACAGCAGCGGCTGACCATAATGGCACACAGAGGCACTGTCCATATTGTATGATTTAAGATGTATATCCATCACACATCACACACAGACACGCGCACACTCCAGACTGCTGATGCCACACCGTGGGTTAACACCATCTGGTGCCAATCAGGAAACACCAGCTTTGCACAAGTCAATGTCTCTAATTATCCACCTAGAGCAAAAGGGAGGCCGATCCCCACTAATCCCCACAATGTGTTCTGCTTCCCATTCCCACCTGTGCCCAAATAAAGGGGGGCCTTGTGGGAGGACCCAGGGTCTCAGTGTCAGGGGACCGGGGACCAGGTGACGCTGCAGCGCCAGTCCCCACGACAGAAGCTCCATCGCTGGGTTTTGGCTGGCAGCTGCCTCCCCCCACTGGGACATCCCACAGCTGACAATCCCCCAGTACTGACAGGGGCTCTTTACAGTGTCAATAGCCTCATATATTAGGGCTAACCGCCTTTGTGGTGAGCGAGGGTGTCAGGCCTTTTGGCCCGACAGCGCTTGTTACCATGATGAAATGTAGATTGAATGGAGGGGGTCTGTGTCCCAGGCACGAGAGCCTGGCCTCCCCCGGCCTTTGTGTCCCATGCACAGCTATTGTTCCAACCTATTCAGGGCTCTCAGGGGGAGGAGGGGGGTAGAAGGGAGGTGGGTGAGAAGGAGTTACATCTCTTCATTTCTCCAACTCATCTGTCAGCCGTGGGAGGATAAGCATGTATTTTACACGCTTGATTTGTTGCTAAGTGAAGGCCAGCCATTGTTGGGTTGTTTAACTAAATTATGTCCATGGCAATCAGTGTGCATAATAGTTACGTTTGCGGTTTAGTTGATTAATCATTGTTATCAATCAGCTATCAAATCCTGTTTTCCTCGGAGAACATGATTTTCAATACAAATGCAACTAAATTTGATTGCAACTTTGTGTTAATATGTAACAATATTCATTATACAGTTTCGACCCAGAAAATGTAATCCTGTATGGTTTTAATATCAACCGCACTGTCTCCTCTACTTTAAGTTTGCCCTTTGTGTGAATATGTCCATGTTCTTACGGGACAGTGACAAATCCCCTGGCCTAGAGCTGAGGACATGTCTGTGTCCCTCGCCTGCGTCAGACAAAAGTGACGCGCCTTCCTGGCGCCTGTGTCATCCTTTCATCTCATACACCCTGTTGAGGTGAAGATGGATGGTCCCCGGGCTCAAGAGCGCCACATTAAGCCTCTGTGCTGGTGTATTGTCTGGCCCTTCTGTCCCTCTTTAGCTCAGAGGTTGGTCTCTTCAAATCTGGTTAGCAACCAACACCCTTTCCTAAATACCCCTCTGTCCACTGCTCCCCTGTCCTCCCTCGCACCAATACAACCCCTTCAGTCTAGTCCAGGAAGCTGTAGCTCTACTGGTCTGATGCATTTACTGATGAACTGATTTACTGTTACATTTCCCATATATATATATCAAAGTATATTTCTAAAACCCTACTAGAAGAGGAGCTGCCATGTAAAAAGGAATATTACACAACAGACATCTTGCTCTTGACATCTTTATCAGACCAATTCTGCAACAAATTACAAATAACTCAGTCTAGAAAATAAATATGAAGAAGTCAAACATGATTCATTATAACAAGAGTTTAATTTAAGAAAATAGAATCCTGCACAATAGGATACAGTGGTTTCATTTTTTGACATTTCATCACCACAGATATCAGATAAATTAGAAGCAACAGTCTCTATTCTGATATAGTCCCTAGTGCATTTAGAATATTTCAGTATAAACAAAGTAGAGGAGACGATTTATAAAAATAGCAGCGGTTTACATGATAGAAGATATATACAATATATACATGCTCTGGCAGCCGGCCAGGTTTTTTTATCAGTTCAATTAACAATGTTCTGTGAGCTGCTTGGTACGCTGGGTTGATCCAAACAGCAGAGGTCAGTTCTAAGAGTCTCCTGCTCACTTGTTCATGGACAGGCAGCGCAGTGTGGAGGTAGTGGTGGGCAAAGGCTGGCAGAGCGAGCAGGGACAGGGCATGCCAGGGAAGTGCCTGTAGCAGCTGGTCAGGTGGAGGGGGTCCTTCAGAAGGCCCTGGACCGGAGCGTGAAAGCCCAGGAAGCTGGCCGACGGGGGCGAGTGTGGGGATGGGATCGGAGGAGGCGAGTGATGCTGGAGAGCGGAGGCCGTGCTGCCCACCAGGGAGTGTAGGGACTGGGCCAGAGGATGCAGTGGGAGGTGGGCAGTGGGGGCTGCGGGGCTGATCCTGTGGTGGCTGGTGGAGCGGCTCTGGGCGGCAGCACCTCCGTATACGTCCCCCACCAACTTCTTCATCTCCTCCAGGGAGCTGGACAGCATGAGAATGTAGTTGCGGGCCAGCAGCAGGGTGGAGATTTTTGACAGCTTGCGGACAGAGGGGCCCTGGGCATAGGGCATGACCTCTCTCAGGCCGTCCATAGCCTGGTTCAGATCGTGCATCCTTTTCCTCTCCCGGCTGTTGACTTTCAGTCTCAGGTCCTGCGTCTCTTCCTTGGGGAGGTCGGACCTGCTCTTGGTGTCCGTCCTGCCCTGGCCATCCTCCCTGTCTTCCCGCTGGTCTTGGCAGTATGTCTGGAACATCTTGTTGGAGAAGAAGCTCCCAGCAGAGTCATCCACCACCAGGTCTGGGGATGAGGAGCGGCTGCAGGTGGAGCCAGCATCAGAATCCATCTTGATTCGAAACAGCACACAAAACCCCCAAATGGTCCAAAAAATACAACCCCAAGTGTTGCAGGCTTGAGTTGAGTGCTAAAATTCTAAGATAGATAAAAACGGACAGGTTCTTCCTTGGTTCCCTGTGATGTTTTCACACTCTCACTTCTCTCAGAGTCTTGTGGAGTTGAATCTGGTGATGAGGCTGTCCACGGGAGTGCGTCCGTCTTAACTGTCACCCTCTGGGCCCACTGGGGTGTATTTATACCGCCGGCGCAACAAAGGAACAATAAGGGCGCATAATGAGACACTTAGAGCCACAGCCAATTGCAGAAGGGACACACTTTCTCCCCCTCACACCTCCTTCCTGCAGCCCCCACCTCACCTTCCCACACCCACATTTAACTCCCCCATCCCTGATCAACCCCCTACACATTAACCAAAGCAGGGATACGTTCACGTGGTTGTGTTAAGGCATACGCCCAGGAGTTAACCAGGACTTTGTTAAAACTTTCAACACACCAACAAACAGACAGTTGTGTATATTCATGTATATGTGCGCGAAGATAAAAATCGGTTCAGTGGTGAAGATGTTCAAATGAACAAGTATGCAAAGATGTTGACCATTTAGATGTTTGATCATTGAAATCACACACACAGATCACGGCTTTAGTCACATTGTAACGGCACTGAAACAGAACTAAAAGCGAGAGCGGGAATCTTTGATTTGATTAGATCCGCTGTCGACTGGAACAGATGACTTCCTTCACACTGCCCCATCTTCATAATACCAGATGAATGATGCCTGGAAGGCCTTATTTACATATGGTATCCACGAGACAGTGTGGAGAAAGGTATGAAGCACCGTATGTGGCGCTTCAACATAGACAAGAACAGCGTTAATGACAGACCAAGTACAATTCAACCAGGGGCTCAAGACAAAGGGGTCAGATTCAATACGACTTAGCTCCCCAAACAGTCTGCGAAATCACTATCACTGGAAGGGGTCCTTCAGTGGGGAGGAGGTAGTTAAAAAGATACTAAAGAGTGGGCACGGCATTGTCTTCCCCTAATTCAACCATAAAGCTCCTGACATTGGACTATTTCACTTTCTCAGGTCATCGCATGGCTTTTCTTCCATAGGTCTGACTCTGCAGTGGTCCCACAGTGTGCGCCCTGTCGTCACTGGAACATATTCTCATAGGTTATAACTAGCAAGGTTTCTCATGTACACAGAATTATTGCACGATGAAGTATTTTCAAACATGCTTGATTCTTTTAGAACAATTTCCCCCCCACATTTTCTTTTGTGATCATTTAAAATTCATCAAAGTATCCCCTTGATGTGAAACGGGACTGTAAGGGACACAAGACAAACTTCAAAGAAATGACTTTCTAGCACTCTCGCATCCCATCTCTCTCATCTCAGATAGTGCAGTTTCCATCTGGTGACATATAAAATCCTTCCAGGCTCGATGCCCAGATGTCTATCCGTTGATCTGATCTTGTGCCTGTATCGAGCTGAGCTCTCTCTCGTCTCAACATCCCTCTCTCTCCGTAGCGTTCAGAGGACGGATTTCACTGTTCCGCTCAGGAATTTCCTGCCTGTTTCTGCCAAGCAAAGTCTCCAGTGAATGGGGCATTGCCAGAGGGCTGGGGGCCGGACATTATAATAATACTCTATTCATGTGTTGCACCATCCGGGTTAGCAAAGAGATTTGCAAGAGCAAGTAGATCAGTTTTGTGAACCTTGGCTGCCTGAACAATATTATATTCAGTTCAAATGAAAGCACTTTAGAAGCATCACGGCTGGAATGTGTTGTCTTTTCATCTTCTGTCAACTCATCTAAGGATCAGTTTGCTTTTCTCTGCATGGTACACAGTAGGACACCCTGGTTTATATTTACCCAACCCCAGTAGAGGCTCTGCTGCAGCCGTGGGTGTCTTTGTGTAGACCTGATGATGTTTGTAGAAACTGGTTGCCTGTAGGAGTATATTACGGAGTGATCACTGACTTGTAATTCATACGTTTGTATTTTGGTAGTTTAATAGACTTGTATGGACTGAGACTCTCTAGTGATGCAGAATGTGATACATGGTGTGTGTGCTTCTCAAACACAGACACACACAGACACACACAGAAATGTAAGTTGGGAGTGAGAACCAAGTTGGCCCTCTAGACCCCCCACTACAGCTCCATCGGGGGCCCTGCGGGGTGCTTTGGCTCTGCCAACATTCAGTAATATTATAATTGGGGAACCTTGAGAGCCAACTTGAGCCATTTATTGGGAGCATATGGATTTTCCCATCGTTAGGCTCAGAGCCAACATGGCTGCTGGACTCTAGTCTGCTAATTGGGTCAGGTCCTAATTAACTGTCGGACACAATTGACCCGGTTTCATTATTCATCGGTCTCTCAGACTTTCCAATGGCTGGTTCCACGCCACAGCTTTCGTTGTATTTCACACACTTGTCAAAGGGGATGAAAACGATCAGTGTTCTGTCTTTAATGGCCTTTATAAATGATCTTTAAATGGAGATAGAATTGAGCCAAGGCTTCTCTTTAACCACACATGAAGTTAGACTACTAAGATCGGCACCCACATAGAATGAATGGAGACAGAGCACAACAACGACAAAATGGGTAGGAGAAGTAGTTGTATATTAGTAGAAGTAGAAGTAGAAGTAGAAGTAGTACTACGAACACATATATGGATCATTGTTAGGGGCACTAGCTGAAGAAAAGGAGTGTGATCAGTCCTTCTCTTACTCTATTGGCAAATGTGTGAGCCAGATAAATCCCATTCTCTCTCTTCCTTATTCTTATTCATGTGTTTACAGAGGCGATGGGCCACACAGAGAGACACAAGGGACTCTGAGCTTTGCATTTTACAAATGAAAGAGTAGCCACCCTCCATGTTTCCACTTAATCCCTCAATTTTTAACCCAGCATTGGAGTGTTTGACTTTCTTCTCTGGACCGTACCTTTCACGACCCTTCATTCCATTCATGGACCCCCTTCTGCCACATCGTGGGGTTCACTCTATGAAAGTGCTCAGGTGACCTGAAAATTAGGGCATTATCACAGGCATATGCTTGTAGTGACAGAGGATCAGCCCAGATTAGGGCCTATCATGGCTCAATAAAGCGCTAAGCTGAAGAACAAACCTGGGGTTGTGTACCGTAAGACTCCCTTCACTCTCTGCTGGGTCATTGTTTAACAGGATCAGCGGCTGGATCTTCTGTACCCACACTGAGTGTTAATCTGGTGGTTAATGTGGTTGAGAGGAGACACCATAGAGGACACACAGCAGCATCAAACCCACAGAAGACAGCAACACTAACAACACATCTCCCTGCATCAGATTCTCTCCCTCTATTGACCTCCTTTCTTCTCCTTGTTGGCTTGATCTCGGGACTCTGAGATGAAGATTGCATCAGGAAAAATGATCAGAGGGAGCGGATATGAGCTTGGAATCGGCTTGGCTCGCTTCATCTGTGGATCTAAACGTCTAGGGGAAAGAGATATAAAATTGTCCGAACGGGCCGACGAGTGTTTCTGAGAACAGGGAGTGCTGCCCTTTGTTATCTCTCACCACTGGGACAAACTCCTCTGTGATTTATTCATTTACACTGCCTGAAACAATTGCATTATCTCGGTCACAACAAAAAGACACAAAGGCGCTATGACAATCCCCCAGGACATTTATGAGTCACTAAAGAGTCCAATAACTTTCCCCTTCATCTCTAAGCGGCCATGGAAGGGGGCATGCTGTGGAGGACTGGAGGGAGAGGGGAGTCAGGAGGGGGACCCAGGCCCAGGGAGAGATGCTGATTATGGCCAGGATGAAAGGAGCCCAGGCCCTCTCCTCTGGAGCTGAATGGAGCTCGGTCAGCAGGCTGTCCCATACACTGACCCGCTCCATGCTGCTAGAGCTTCATAAATTACCCCACAATTACCCCAGGGGGACGTGAGTAGGGGGACACAGAGGGAGGAAAGACAGGCCAGAGGGGGAGAGAGTGAAAGGGGAAAGAGTGGAACCGGTTGCAGAGCAGACCGTCATCAGGAGGGACAGGGCCCTGGTCCAGATGTTGGCCTTCAGGTGGCTGAGACCCAAAGGACGGCCGCCTCCCTGAGACTGTCACCTCTGCTATGTGTGAGAGACTCGGTTTTTAAGCGCTGGTATTACATGCACTGTAAAGTAGACAAAGGTCCAAGGTGCACCGCACAGGCACCTGCACGATGTTGCACCCATGTTTCTGATTTCAGTTGAATAATGGACGTTGGCGTTCTAGTTTTATTTGTAACACAAGTGCTGAGGAATGACTAAATATCAGCGAATGCAGCTGAGTGTCAAACATTCGTGTATCTGAGTGAGAAATACATAAACAGTTTCTCTTCTGCAGCCCAGTATCTGCAGATACTTATGATCACTGATGTATATAGCCTGTTTAATTACCACTATAGGTATCAATTTATAGTAGATATATTGATATGGAGCAGTAGCCACTCTTGTGCAATAACCACTCTAGTTAGCAAAGGCAGATATATTGATATGGATTAAGTCACAAGAAAAGTTAATTATATAGTATGGATATACGGATAACTGTGTGAACATAAGGGAGACACGAATAGTTGCTGTTGATAAGGAACATGGATTAAATTATTGATGGGTAAAGTGTAAACAATCAGCATAACACACACACACACACACACACACACACACACACACACACACACACCAGTGCACAAACATAACACACACACGCACACACAGATATACACACACACACACACACACACACACATTCAGACCAGCTAGTCATCAGCCTCCGAAAATCTTTTTTTTTTATGAATGGAGGAAGAAGAAAGCAAAAATACAATGGCCATTTTGAAAACGCTGAATGCTTGAGCAACCAGGTAAGTATGAGTAGAGAGCCATGCTATAGAAAAGCTTTAAAGTGGCACAGCAGCGTGATATAAAAGAGGAAATGTTGAGCGCGAGTGGGCGATTTGCTCAGATTTAACAGGGAGAAGCTGGGCACATAAATTGTTGTTTTCCCTTATACTTTGGCGATCTTCTCTATTCTCTCTAATTCTATATTCATTCTTAAATCTATACTTAATTTGTGCTTATCAGCGGAGTGCAGTCTTCCTTTGTTTCCCTCCAATCACACCCTGGGGAGCGATGGTGTGTGTTGGCAAGAGGAGCCTGTGTTACATTATTTCCCAATTTAAGACCTAACAGGAGAGGTTGGCAAGGTGGCGCTAAGTGAACGTCTCCTTCTGACTCTCTGCCACCCAGTGGGCAAGTCAGCCAGCCAATCACTCTGCCCACTAGCCAGAAAATCAATCATCCGACCACCACGTCAGTCATTCAGCAAACCAGTCAACCAGCCAGCCAACTGAGCAGCCAGTTAACCGTCCATCAAGCCAATTAAACAACTTGCCAGTAAGCCAGTCAAACAACCAGCCGGCCAATCAGCCAGTAAATCAGCCAGCCAGCGCATATACCGAGCCCGAGAACATGTAACGGCCTCAAGATGTCGCTGTTATTCATTCACATAGGGCAGCTGTAGCTCAGTAGGTAGAGCAGTCGGCCTATGATCGAAGGATTGGCGGTTCGATTCCCGCTCCTGCTGAGTTTACATGCCGATGTGTCCTTGGGCAAGACACCTAACCCCTCACCCACCTTGCCTCGTGTGAATGTGTATGAATGATCTTGGTGGTGGTCGGAGGGGCCGTTGGCGCAAATTAGCAGCCATGCTTCCGCCAGTCTGCCCCAGGGCAGCTGTGGCTACTGATGTAGTTTACCACCACCGGTGTGAATGTGCATGAAAGAATAATGGTTTCTGTAAAGCACTTTGAGTACTTAGAAAAGCGCTATATAAATCCAATCCATTATTATTATTTACAAATGAAAACCTGGTGGGAAACTTGCAACGGTACCGTATACGATGCCTTCCTCCTTGGGTACATGAAAAACAAATTGAAGTCACAGTTAGCAGAATTTAACATTCGTCCAAGTAGTGCTGAGAAATCAACCCTGCATGTGTTGGATGCAGCGCAAGCCACAACAAACCTAGCAGAGATTTGATACCTTTACACCTGGCATGAACATGCGCCTCGTATCCAGATTGGGTCTTGATATGGTTTAGCTGGATTACATTTACACCTGGTATTACAATAGGCTACACATTCAAATTGGATTTCTCCTTTCCTCGCAAAACAAGACACTTCCTCTGCTGAGAGTTACTTCCTTAAAAACTGTCACTTAACACCTCATCTCGCTTGTTCGCCATCTCCGAGTATCCTGACAAGTCCACGGTTTGATTTGCTCGAGCTTGCTGGTTGGATCCCGCAAAAGTTCATTTCTATTTCCATAGTGTCTATAAATGGATTGAAGACGCGTTGCATTTACACTTTGTTGTTAATGTGGCCAATCTGAACACCGCCGGAGCTGGTTTGGGTGACTGGATCTTCAAAGCATCTTGGGAGCATTTACATCTGAATTTCATGCATTTTTGCTTCATCTGAACACATCATTGATCACCCTGGGTTTATGTCAGTTGTATGAGTGACTTTTATTGACAATAATTTGTTTTCTATATACTCAAGAAAGATGACATCAAATCAAAACCAGCTTCTGACCGGCCACGAGCGACATAGTCCAGCTTTCCACCCGGGTTTTACATAGACGGTGTTCGGACTCCAAATGAAAATAGGCTGCAAATGAGAAACAGCGACACACCAGGACACCTGGAGCTTTCAGGACGGCGTGGGGAAGAGCAGTCCTGAGCCCAGCCAAGCAACATTCAGGCTTCAGGACACATTCAAACAGAATAGACAAATATGTGTTTTTGACACCCATGACCTTGACCTTTGACCTTTTGCCCTCAAAATCTAATCAGCTCCAGGGTACCTTGAGCTGAATATATGTACCAAGTATGAACATCAT
>OMLI01013613.1:0-31671 GCA_900302605.1 Rondeletia loricata
TGTGTTGGCACGTACTATCATTCTGGCATCTACAGTGATGTTTTGTTCTTCCTAAACCCAGTCTTGTGCGCTTTATTTATTGTGTGTGCGTGTGCGTGTGCGTGTGTGTGTGTGTGTGTGTGTGTGTGTGTGTGTGTGTGTGTGTCTCTCTCACTCTGGGCATGGCTGCGCTCAAAGGATGGGTCATGACAACCAGCGAGCACTGGGTTGGAGTTGAAACTAAAAGGTTGTGGTGGTCTTATTATAGATGAGGAGCCTCTGTAATTGTACCCCCTCCTAGGAAGACATATATACAGTATTTCTCAAGAGGCAAACATCTTCACATCAGTGTGTTGGTTATTGAAAGCGGAATTAGGGCTTTCAAGCCTTCGTCGTTGTAATTTATACAACGACAAAATGACTTTTTGGCGTACACTGTAGGCTGTGATAATAGAACATGGCAACTCTTAGCCTTAAAGATAAAGATACATGATCCAATTTCATCTTTTTTCCTTTCACCTTTTATTAGAAAAGCCCTGTGCTACAAGTCCCAAGTGGGAGTCAGTGGATCTGTATAATTCGATTTATATATTTTACTCTTTGTTTGCATATGAAAGAGGCGGCGCTGTGACGCCACTGTTTAAAAGGCTGGTATGGGTGAGCATTCCAGGGCTTAATCTTCCTGAATGAAGTGTGTTGGCGGATGCAACCTAAGATAATCCCCCCTTATTCCAAGAGGCTTTGTTGGGAATGTGAGCGATTGTGCTCCCGTTCACCAGTCACAGCTACCCACCGTCCACTGGGGTTACTCCAGGGTACAGGTCAAGGGGGATGGATCACTTGCAAGCCACATGCTGGCGGAAATTGGACGATGTTTAGGGTTAATTGTTATGAGACATATGAAGGGGCAAATGAGAATGTGGCACAGTACTTAAGCTTTTATACATTTATTTTGTATGACTTTGGGTTGATTACTTCTTCATGGAGACGTGTTGATGTGGATGGGGAAAATAGGGAAAATAGGAAAAACTTGTAAAAGGAGTGTTACTTCAGAATTGCAGAAGGGAGTGTGCGGTTGCTATTCTTTGATTAATATACATGATCCCCTCATTTCATTTCCTTCTCTCATGTCGCCTCAAGTGCTAGCGTTTCCTGTCTCCTGTATGGCTTACATCATGTAGGCTGTGTTGAACTGCACAGCCAATCAGGCTGGGAGGTACCTTCAACACTTGGCAGTGCTGAAGGCCAAGGTGTACGGTCATGCATTTTGAACACCTTCACTCACCTTTATGTGAAGGATTATATTAGTTCAAGCTAAGCAGGCATGACTTCAGGTCCAGAATAATGAGCTTGACAGATGGGGAGCGATCAGCAACCGAGCTTTGCGAAACAAGCCATCACAATCTCGCAGCTCTATACCAAATCATCGCATCTAGCAAGCAATGGTTGCCATGGAAGGAGACAATAATCCTTCCACTTGCAGCCAAAAAGTGAAACGTCAAACAGCAAATGTAACTACTTGCGTTTTAATTTGTTATACATTTTTAAGTTACCTCATCTGTTATCAACTTGTAGTATATGCCTGTCTATTGCATAAAAATTTCAGCCATGGATCGGCGTAGTAGAAGACGATTGCTTCAGTTATTTGAAATAATATTGCTGGCCACTCATTACAAGAGAAAAAGAAGATCTGTGTGGATTCATCCCATTCAAATGTCGAGAAAAGTGCATGGTGAATTTCATTTGATGGAAGATCTGAGCTGATACACTAATTTTATGTACCGGAGACACCCACTCTGTCGCCAACAATTTCCCAAGCCACTGCCTTTTTGTTGATGTCTCTGTAGACATGTTTCACTATGTCAGATAACTGGGGGAAATCGGCCACTGTAATAATAAGTTGTTCCTCCATGCTGCAATTACCAACACAGAATGCAAATATCATAAATAAAAACCTCAACTGATAATGGTCAACAACACATGACAAACTCAAAAGTTGAAAACTTTAATAACCTGTGGCGTTTTAAGAGATCATGTATCACATGTTGCTTTGCCAGGAAGGATCCCGCAAATCTTCGCTTGTCGCTCGCCTCTGATTGAAAATGTATTAAATGCTTGCGACATCGCCTCCTGTATGTTGAGCCCATAACATTAAGTAGTAGTCTATCACAGATTCAAATATCTTAAAGAAAAACAAACTTTTTTGCTTTTGCTATATTTCAAAACTACAATCTGAGTAAAGAGAAGAGAGAAATAAATCCTGAATTAAATTTCATGGTGAACCACACAACCATTCTCAACAGGTCTCTGCCTCCCACCATCCTCAAGTACTCGCATTACTGACGATCTCTGTCATTATCTTCACCTCTCCTCCTCCTCCTCTCCCTCTGTCCCTCCCAGGGCCACTGGTGTCCCCGAACTCTGTCCCCAACAACCTGGATGGTAACAAGTCAGCAGAGAGGAGGCCATCCAAAGCAGGGGTCAGTAGAGAAAGCAGCAGTGTCGACTTCAGCAAGGTAACCTAACCACAGTACTGAGCACAGAAACAATCCATCATGGTGGAAGGGTCCATGAGTCCATTATTTTTCCTCATAGTTTCTGGACTTCCGCAGACATTTCAGTGGCCTGTGTTGTAAAACCGCCTCTAGGAGAGCCACCATCTCATACCCCTTGGCCCTTTTCTTCTGGGCTCAATAAGAGGCATCTTCAGCTGTAGTGGACCAATAATTGATCCTCAAAGTAAAAGTCTTATTTAGTTCTGTAACTCGCATGGCCTCCATCCATCTTAACATTTCATGGTTCCCTCATCCATGAAATAAAAGGGCTGGCAGCTATAAGTAGTTATCATTATAAAACTATCTATTTTGTCTGCCAAAAAGCAAGCTCTTATGTTTATGAGTCAGAGCATGCAAGAGAGGGATGAAGGCAGAGTATTTCTATAGAGAGATACAGAAATTGTTGCCGTCCTCAGCTCTGTATTTAGCATTGCACACAAGAGATGCATCACAAAGATGGACAATCTTTGCTCAGTACTTTGTAGTTCTTTATGTAGCTACTAACTTTCCTCGTATATGATCCTTGGTCCTGGCATCCTAGCATCCCTAGCTGCCATCCCTAGCATTCATAATTCCTAATCCCAATTTCCGTGTCTCTGTCCTTCTGTCTCTCTTCCTCTGTCTCAATCTCATTCTCTCTCACTCCTTCACTTTCTTTCTATACCTTTTCCCTCTCTATCTTTATTAATCTGAATATCAGAATCCTCTCTTTCATTGGTTCCTTTGGTTTCAGGTGGACATGCATTTCATGAAGAAGATCCCTCCGGGTGCTGAGGCCTCCAACGTGCTGGTGGGGGAAGTGGACTTCCTGGAGAAGCCCATAATCGCCTTTGTACGACTGTCCCCTGCCGTCCTTATCACTGGCCTCACTGAGGTGCCTGTGCCCACGAGGTACAATACTTCATTAAGAGTTTTTTCTCCAAAAATCGGATATCCACAATTTGATAAAAGTGACCCACTCTGACACTAAGTTATTACCTGCTCTTTGTAATCGTCTTTGACGTGTCTTGCAGCAGAAATTGAAAACAAAGTGAAAAATTAATTTGTCATCTAATAGGAAGGAAGATAATACATTTAATATATAAAGCAGTACCACAAGACTCTCAAATGGGGAAGCACATGCAGGGACAAAAGCAGCACACCCTGAGGAGTGGTTTTTAAACAAAAGATTATTCTGTTGCTAATTTGACAATTGTATTAAAGACACACCTAGAAAAAAAGGTCACAAAAGGAGTGTTTATTTTTAGGTTGTGCATGACTATGATGTATCTCGTCACTTTGATGCACGGACAAACACAACAGTAATGATAGTTAACGCATTGTAACTCTAGTTCTATGATCACAGGCGGAGCCCTCTAACGGGGCTCTATTGGCTTAACCACTCACCTAGTTGCCTCAGCGCACTGAAAATTTGCATGCACGTGCTCAGCCAATCAGGATGAGCTCACTCACCTTTATAAGGCCTCTGGTTAGTTCTGGTAAACTACAAAGCCGCACCGCTTGCAGCATTACGGCTACCGTAGTCAGGAGCGTCGCGGAGTAATACATACTGTGCTTCACCATAATATTACAGTGTGTGTGTGTATAAGGACCCCAAAATTGCACCTGTCAAGAGACACGCTTACGACGCGGACTTCAAACTCAAGGCTATCAGTCACGCAGTAGAACATGGGAATTTTGTTTAGCTTAATGCGCCTTATAGTCCGGTGCGCTTTATATATGAAAAAAGTTTGAAAATAGACCATTCATTGACAGTGCGCCTTATAATCCAGTGCGCCCTATAGTGCGGAAAATACGGTAAGTCTTCAGCGACTCGTGGAGCGGATGGGTGACTCGTTAGAGGGCTCCGCTTGCGATCATGGAACTAGAGTTACAATGTGTAACTATCGTTCTATTTCACACAGGCGGAGCCCTCTAACGGGGCTCTATTGGCTTAGGGGGTGAAGCCCGATGACTTCACACCGCCGTGACACCAACACATTGACAACATGCCGTGCCATTAGCCTGAATTAACTAAACACTGTGCAACAGGTGCAAGTCATGTAGCTCTGGCCGACTCAGGGCCGGTCTCCAGCATAACAGGTCTCTCACTCACAGGTCTTGCGTTCCAGTGCTGTGTACCGACCTTGAGAAATACCCAGACACATCCAACAGATAAAATCTGATGAATGGACAGGGCTTCGACCACAACACCGCTGTACAGATCTCCTCTACACTCGTCCCACTGAACAAGGCAGCCACACTAGAATGCGCACGAATATCCGTGGTAGGCTCCCTGCCCGCCAACACATAAGCCTGCAAAATGCCATCACAGAACCAATGGGCGAGCCTCTGTTTTGACAGTCGATGCACTCCAGCGGGTAGGCTACCCCCTCAGCAGTGTGATCGGCTCCGAGGCACTCGAAGCATAGCTGGCGAGGGTCAACGGCGGCGACCAGGCCAGGGCATGTCGGGCAATACTTCAGAAGTGAAGAGTCGGACGATGCCATCCTAGGCAATGTTGTCATTTATATAGGGCGAAGCCTCATAGAGGTGAGAGAGCTCATCCTGATTGGCTGAGCACGTGCATGCAAATGTTCAGTGCGCTGAGGCGACTAGATGAGTGGTTAAGCCAATAGAGCCCCGTTACAGGGCAAAGCCTGTGTGAAATAGAATATGACAGCTGCAGTACCTTTTGTAATAACATATGGCGTAAGTCTGTTGGGCCCAGTAAAAGGACAGAAATTTGCAAAGCCTGCAGTATCACAATAAAGGATCCTGGATTGACGACATTAAACTTTATCAGACACCTGAGAACATACCCGGATGAGTCAGTTTTAGCACAATACCTTTATTATCATGGGCAATGTTTACATGTGCCATCACTGATTGAGAGCCAGATGAGTAAGAGTTAGGACCTCAGCACTTAGCCTATGGACCAGAGAAGGGGAAAGTAGTAGGGTCGAAAGGAAAGAATGATGTAAAAACAAAAACAAATCTATAGGTTCCTCTCTCTCTCGGATCTCTGACATATTCATGAGATGATCATGTTTCAAGGCCAATTAGTTTTCAACTTTAAAAAGCTGAGCTTTCCTTGTTTTTTGTTTCCTATTGCATGATAGTATAATGTATTAAGTGATTATGTACTCTTTTGGTTTCTATCTATAGCTTCATTGAGGTTACATTAACATTTTATTCAACCAGTGCCTGATATTCGAATAGCTAAATAAGACATAATGTAAGCAGCTGGCTGTACATTTCATAGACATAACTGTTATTTTTTAAGCAGACCATCTGAGACTTGATTCAGACTCGTGACTTGTGCCCGCTTGATAACCCCAATTACATACCATACTCACACACCCAATCGTGCAACATTTACATTATGTGACTTTCTGATAGTCCAGTATGTTTATGATGGCATAGCCTGATGTCCTCTATGGTTACCATTTGTGGGTTAGTACATCTTTCTTTTTCCAAAATAGATGTTAGATTATAGCGTTTTGTAATAAAGTCCTTCACATATTCCTGCAATCAGTATTGTGAGTCTATCCAACGTTTCAACTCGGTGTATTCCCTCAATTAGTCCCTACATGTAAGCACAAAACTCTTTCAGTGCGTACATTTTTCATTAGTGCTTCCTTCTGCATTCTGTACTTTTGTAAAACTTCCATTCATAGTCTGGGCATTTATTTGTCTTAATAAACAGTACCTGGCATTTATTTTTTAAATGTTTTATTTCATTTCATTTTATTTCCTAAAGCAGCAGATTCTCTGTCTGATTATATTAAGATCTACACCAAAATACCTGTGTGCGCTTTGTCCACTGAATTTGGCATAAATATGGCAAAGTTTCCCGGTGCTACGCTGCAGCATGTCTGTGAAACATGTAATCTTGAAGCAGCAATGTTTCCTCTCAGACATGTAGGCTGCCTTCAGCAGACAGGCTGCTAGCTACGGATAAATGGTTTATATTGCATTTAATTTCTGAGATACATTTTCAACGTTGGCATAGGCTTTTTAATGATTGCACAGGCACCATTGCTGAAACATGATGCGTTCTCCAACGCTTAGAGACCAGCTGTTATTTGAGACTGCATTTATTGGAAGTTTAATAGTGTACATCAGTTCCATGTCCTAAAATGAATGTTCACAAATACAAGGCCAGTGACAGCCTTAACAACAGTCCTGTAGAGAATTGCATGTCGTTTATACAGCTCTACAAAGCCAAGGAGCAGTAACTGCATGAGTAGTTAAACAGAAAACTGATCTCAATGCTTATTTCTTATTCTGACATACATAGCGTTGATACAGAAGTGGACTGTATATCATTAAATAGCATTTATGAGTGTGTTTTTGCTGATATTAAACCTAAACTCTAGTCATGACCTTTGACCTTCAAAACACACAAGTAGTTTAATCCCTCAAAAAAGCTCCATGGGTAACTGGCTTGTGGTTCCTCCCCGGAAACACAGAATGATGAGCGCACCCAGCCAGCACTCGGCTGCTGTTTACAAAGCTCCTCCCAGCAAAAACATAATTCATATCTCCTAACCTATAAAGTTAATCAAGTGGCAACCAATCAAACCAGTTTTTCTTCCCAAATGAGTTACTAAGGAAAGCTCCTGTCTGATAAATGTATAGCTAGTAGCCTACCAAAAGCAAATAGTGTCTTCCAGACAGGTTGCTAACTCCTAACACACCTGTTTGTCTTTCAGATGAGTTACTTAAAACTCCTGCCAGACAACTCTATAGCTACCAGCCGAACGAAAACAAGTGATATACCTTATAACATTTGTCTGTCTCCCAACCTGGTCTCGACAAGGTTGTTAAAACTCCTGTCAGGCAAATCTACAGCTAGGAGCCAAGCAAAAACATATGTCCCACCATATGTCTAAGTTACTCCAGGTGCACCCTAACACACCTGCCTGGCCTCTAGATGAGTTACTTAAATAAAGTCAAGCCAGACAACTTTACAAGTCGCAGCCTAGCAAAAATAAATTCTGTGTATTGGAGGAGATAGAAAGTTGCCCCTCATCTGTAAGATAGCGTTGAGGGCTTAAACACCCTTTGAGCAAAGTAGTTTGCCTTTGTAGGGCAGATTAGTATCATAGTTAGTGCTATTTGTGGTTTATTACATGATGATATGTCTCCTCCAAAGGTTTCTGTTTCTGCTGTTGGGTCCTCATGGTAAAGGGCCCCAGTACCATGAGATTGGCAGATCAATGGCCACACTCATGACAGATGAGGTGAGAAAAGTACAGATGTATTGTATGTTTTTTTTGTTTTTCTATTGATATAAGATGCATCCTTGGATGGTAATCTGTGATTTGCTGCATTACCCTCTCCTTAAACATTTGATGAATTTACCCTTGCTGTGAACACTTGGTGATTGCAGAGGCATTTGATAACTTCTGATAATGTTCATTATGCCCTTTAGATTTTCCATGATGTAGCGTATAAGGCCAAAGACCGAATGGATCTACTCTCGGGGATAGATGAGTTCTTGGATCAGGTGACTGTCCTGCCCCCTGGAGAGTGGGACCCCACAATCCGGATCGAGCCCCCCAAGAATGTCCCATCTCAGGTGAGGGTCCCTCTCTGTCATAGTAAACTTGCTCCGTATTTTATTTTAGACGCATATCAAAATCACTTAAATCAACAAACATACAGGAATTTGCCTGGGTGGCATTGGTGCAAAGACCCATCAACAATCTGTACAGTAACACATACTGTCAGAAGGGATAGTGTTACATATCCGATAATACGCTACAAATATTATGGAGGAATTGAGAGTGAGCCTACAACTTCCTACAACACACTAAAATCTTTCATCAATGTTTGACATGATTCTCATGATTTACAACTGTAACCTAGAAGCAGTTTTCCATGACTTCTACATACACCTTATACCACAATAATCACACTGAGAGTGCCACCCGATGGACATAGAGCATCATGACAGCAGGGTGATGAAGTGAATGTCCTCTGACCTGCAGCTGAAGAGGAAGACGCCGTCCCAGCCCAACGGCTCTGCTTCTCCAGCTGGGGAGCTGGAGAAGGAGGAGGACTATATTGCAGGGCCTGAGCTGCAGAGGACCGGGAGGTGAGTACGGTACCCCTTCTGGGTAGCGTAGTATTTATGAAAATCTATGAAATGCAATATTTCACAACTCAAAATCCTCTAGTGAATGCTGTATAAATGTTTTGTCCTACGTATCATCATATAGGCCTTCCCATTTAGAATACTAAACTCAACACTGTTTGTGCAATTATACCTCTACCACGCTCTGAACCACGGATGCTGACATTTATAGATACTCACGCTGAGCCTCTTGAGCCCTGGCCACACTGCGAGTAGAACATGTTTATTTGAGACCTCAGACAGACACACATACTCTACACACATACACATCAGACTGGGGGCACTGCATTATTTACAGAGTCACTCTCCTTTTCACCAGTGCTATAAAAGGCAGATGCTGGCTGGGAGCTTGTGGGGGACAGAGGAGTAGATGTGCAAGGAGCTTATGTAAATAAAGCAAAGCCTTAACAGACACAGGGACTGTATAAAAGAGTTGTGGAGGAAGGCTAAAAAGCTTGTTTGTTGTAGCAGCAAAAGTAGAGTGGGGAAAAAGAAAGCGAGAGAAAATGGAAGACCGCACAGCAGAGCAATAGGACAGGCGTCAGAGAAAGAAGAGGAAGATGTATAAGGTGGGAAATGGATTTCAAAAAATAGAAACCCACAGAGGGGGGGAGGCTGCTCAGGAGCAGGTTATGTTCAGGCTATCGGATTCAAACATAAAAAGCCTGCCTCCTCACCAATCAACTCTGGAAAAATGCCATCACCATTCCTAGAGGATCCCGTGGACTTTTCAAAATAACCTTTATTGTAATCTCAAAATTCTCAAACCCTGATATGAACAAAAACGATTTACATGCACACCAATATCCCCTAATTAATTGGGATACTCAAGTGTTCTGCTTTGGATACAGTACATGTACATTATATCCCATTTTGCAATAACCCAGGCTTCTGTCACCATTATAAGAAACCTGAATAGAGTAGCTGGTATAATTGCCAAGATACTGAGGTATATCTATAAATCTTATCCCATTTACTGTTGGTTTTAGGCATAAGTTCAGCTTTCATGGTAATATTTGGAATATTCTGTTATTTTTATATATATACAAATATTTGTGAATGCGATGAAATTCTTTTACATAAACAGCTTATCCTGAATACGAATTTAACAGGGATATTAACTTTTATCTGGAAGACTGTGGGCTTGTAAAAACACACTCGAGATGGCTTCTCTTCAGAATGGTTAAACTTGAATCTAATGCTGCACGATGTGGACAAAATATGAGTTTGACTATTTTGACAGCTATTGCTGTTGCACTATGACTTTCAAGATAATACAAATAAAAAAAATCTTAGATTGGGGGAATATCTCAATGGAATTTCCACTGATGGATAATCTCTTCATATCATATAGTTTATCTGATACTGAATTAGGTGTGTCCACCCGAGTCTTCTCATTCTCTCTATTTCACTCATTGAGCTTGTATCATAAAAACGTTGCAAGTATGCATATCGCTGCCTGCCATTGTGATGATATTTAGTTTTTTCACATTTCACTGTCATTGTGAATTCTATATATTATTGTTCAGCCCTACTAGAAAATTCAAACACTAAAATATATCTCTCTCCTCTCTCAGGATATTTGGAGGTCTGATCATGGACATCAAGCGGAAGGCCCCGTTCTACTGGAGTGACATCAGGGACTCCTTCAATCTGCAATGTCTGGCCTCCATCCTCTTCCTCTACTGCGCCTGCATGTCCCCCGTCATCACCTTCGGAGGCCTGCTTGGGGAGGCCACTAAGGGCAACATAGTGAGTGGGACAGAGAGTGCAACTGTGTCGGTTTTTGTGTCTCATAACACATAGTAACATATGCCATTTGATGGACACTTAAAAGAGACTCACAGTGCTATGAGTGCATGCATTTTTGATGACCCCAGTGGGAATCAAACCCCTAACCCCTGGCAGTATAAATGCCATGCTCTACCCAACGAGCTATACAGGACCAAGTACGGTTTGTCTATCATGTGTGAGTATATGGACTCTTTTAGTGTGTGGTGTGTTGTTGCACCTAATACTTTTTGTCTTGTGCTGATGCCTTAAAATACATTTCCATATGTATGGACCAGTAAGGTATGGTATTATGTATGATCCATGGGATCATTCCTTAGTCAGAATCCCCAAGTTAACAATCGGCATTAAAATCCTCTAGTGTGACCTAGTCTTTAGGTGGTTCCTTATCAGCCACCATGGGCAACACCCTCCCTTTCATCAGGATTACCATTTACTCAAGTTTCTGTTCACACTGTATGAGAGTTACGAGTATGTGGTTATAATTTCAGGTCTTATGTGCTGCACACTGTCAGTCTCAGTCATACCTGTCACTAATCTGTTTCTGCAATAGGAAACTTTTTTTTCTTCTGTTTATCCCATTCCGTCATATCATGAACAACAGGTCACTCGGTGCATCAAGAAAAGTTGCTGTAAGCTTTGAACCCGATCACCTTCTTACTATATTATTTAATCCTCGTCTGTGTGGATGTCTCACACAGTGAGGTCTTTATTCACTGATCCACAGTAGGATGTGGTGATTATTCAACCTCCCATGCACTAATCTTTTGTCACACTGTGAGCTATTATATATAGTGTCTCTCTCTCTCTGTCTCTCTTTCTCTCTTTCTAACCCAGATGTCTTTATTAGGCCAGGGACGGTTGGCATAGGCACAGTCTGTGTGCTGATGTCTATGATGCGTCTGAGTAAACTCAGCAGGCGACGGTCGCACAGAGATATGACTCCCAACAAGTTGACTGGGTGGAAAGATTAGAGCAGTTTATCTAGTCGCTCCCATGCAGCCCAGAATGTCTGTTTAATCGAGACTCTCTGTATTCGGGTTGGTGGTGTCTTCTCTTCCTCCTCGCCTCTTCTTTTCTTCTTCGGTCTTTCCCTCTCTAGCCTCCTCTGTGTGGGTTTACCTCACCCATCCCTCAATCCTCCCTTTCTCATTCCCTCACTCCCTCCCTCTCCTATCTGTCCACAGAGTGCCATAGAGTCTCTATTTGGGGCGTCGCTGACAGGAGTGGCATACTCCCTATTCGCGGGGCAGCCCCTCACTATTCTCGGCAGCACAGGGCCAGTTTTAGTCTTTGAGAAGATCCTCTTCAAGTTCTGCAGGTGAGTTTCCTTTTGCTCTGTGGTCCTCTGGTAGATACCTGCAAGGACACAACTACCATCACGACTATTAGTTACTACGATAAATATACATATGCAATATGTGGTGGTTTTCATCAGTAAGAATTGGATTTGTGACAAGATAAAATATTAAGGAATATTCATTACACTGTACATATGACACGTGGAAATACCATCAGAATATATGACTAAATAGTCAACAGAGTATAAATCTACACCACTAGATAATTAAATACATTTGTTTCATATAGTGTATCCAATAATCCTGGGTTAGGGTTGTGTGTGTTTGCATGCTTGTGTAAATGCTCCTCCATTTCACCCTTTTCTCTCCTTCCCAGTGACTACAGCCTGTCCTACCTGTCGCTGCGGACCAGCATTGGCCTGTGGACAGCCTTCCTGTGTATCATCCTGGTGGCCACTGATGCCAGCTCCCTCGTCTGCTACATCACCCGATTCACAGAGGAGGCCTTTGCCGCCCTCATCTGCCTCATCTTCATCTATGAGGCTCTGGAGAAGCTTTTCCAACTGGGAGAACAGTACCCCGTCAACATCCATAACAACTTGGACAACCTCACCCTGAACTCGTAAGTCCTGAGATTCCAATTACATTTACATTTTAGTCTTTTTTTAGCTGACACTTTTATCCAGGGAGACTTGGAATGACTGCAATAGTAGAATAAGACAAAATTCCTAGATCACCAACATTACAAGCAACCCATAGTAAGGAGTTCAAGAGTCAAAGCCGCAGCATCCAGACAATAGAAGTAACACATATTCCTGTGTCCTGTAATATTTACTGTATGTAGACTGGATTGAGTCAGCATTGCCCATGGGCATAGCATACAGGAAGAGCAAAGAGGAGGGACATTACCAGTGTGGTCTGTAAAAAAAGATTGTTTCCTGAATAACTTATTTTTGATACTTTCACTTCAATGGAGAGTCAAAATCTTTGATAACTGGCAGCTATAAGTGGCACAAGCTGGAGCAATTGTTGGGTAGTGCTTTTTGCTGCATACTGTGTTTGAACTGTAGTTTGAAATCAAAGAATACATTTCACACAACTGATCCCAATATGTTTTATGCAGGTGTATGTTGCAAAATACATTTTGAAATGAAGCTAATTTATTTTCTAAATAAGATACCATCTGTTCTCTTGTCCCCAGGTGTCAGTGCTCTCCACCGGCCAATGCCTCAGCCCAGCTCCTACAAACGTGGAACCAGACAGGATACACCCCAGACTCCATCCCCTGGAACAGCCTCAATGTGTCGGTGAGGCAAACAGTGACCTCTAATATGATAGGCTGTACAGTGTGTACACACCCACGTTTGCATGTATAGTATGTGTATAGAGCAAACAAAGTCTCAGGACTCACTAACATTCTGGGCCAATATCCCACTTGTTCAATCACTCTCGCACTGGCACTCATCATTCGCACATTGATTCACACATTTATTCAGACACATGAACACTATTTCTACTTATACACCAATGGCAAATACTTCTGCCACTACTACAGTTACAACTAGGCTACCAAAAAAAACTGCTACTGTACTATTGAAACAGCTTACCAAAGCAAGTATTACTACTACGCTTCCTGCTTCTTGCATTCACTGTGATTCACCTCATCCCTTTGGTTGATAAGCATCTCCTTTTCCCCAGATGTGTAACAAGCTTCATGGGGAGTTTGTGGGTTCAGCCTGTGGTCACCTCGGCCCCTACATCCCAGATGTTCTCTTCTGGTCCATCATCCTCTTCTTTACCACCTTCTTCCTCTCCTCCTTCCTCAAGCAGTTCAAGACAGAGAGATATTTCCCCACTAAGGTGAGATTTGTTAGACGTGTGTGTGTGTGTGTGTGTGTGGAATGGGTGTTTTTATTTTTTAAACTCTAGGATTTCAATTTTTGGGATTCCTGATCACCCCTGTTGTGTGTGTTTATGTGTCTTCTTTGCCTTTATACCACTATTAACACCACAAATGGTTGCGTTGTACAACATGCAGTGTTTTAGTTTTTTCAAATGGTAACAATTAGATTATTGGTAATATGAACAAATATACATTAGAATGGGGTGTTTGTATGTGTATCTGTGCATGCATGTGTGCGTAGATCTAGCTAAATGTCTCTCAGTCTCCTCTCTATGTAAATGTTTGCGATGCATCAGTCATTAAGTATGCGTGAGCAGTCACATGAACAAAAGGTCTTCTCACATCTTCCCACACAGTACCAGTCTGTTATCATTTGCTGTTCTGTCTAGGCAGGTGTTGGTATTGTCTGAATTGTAATGCCTTTACTGTTGACATAAACTTAATTATTACTTTGGTGGATCTTCTCAGTGGCCAACAGTAAAAGACTTTGGTTGTACTGGTGCAGCTTCTAGGTGTGACTGTGTGTAACAGGATGAATTTGAAATGGGGTGGTAGTGGGAAAGTAGCATGCATGCTCAGCCAAAATCCCTAGATAAATAAATATACACGTGGTGTTGTTTTTTTGTGTTGTGTAGCTGCGCTCCACCATCAGCGACTTCGCTGTGTTTATAACCATCATGATCATGGTGGTGGTGGACTATCTGATGGGCATCCCCTCTCCTAAACTCAATGTTCCTGGCCGCTTTGAGGTAGGCATCACTTATAGCATATCTATCTTTATGCATAGATGTTCAAAAGACAACAGATCAACAGTGTATCATTATTTTAAGATTTGAATAATCCGGAATAAATTATACCAACTGGGAATTTTAGCATGTAGCGAAATGTTATGTGCCATATCAAAAATGTCCATTGTGGAAAACAAAATTGTTACCTTATGTTCATTGCTCAATATTTACAATTTAGAACAATTTAGGCATTTATCAGACACTCTTATCCAGAGCGACTTAAGTTATTTAAAATCCTCTAAAATTGTACTATATCAAATATATCATCAATCTTCTATGCCTTATATACTAAATGTAACACATTTAATCATCAGTTTTCTCTTCCTTTTCCCTGCAGCCAACCTCAAAGAACCGTGGCTGGCTGATGGACCCACTAGGAGAGAACCCCTGGTGGACGCTGCTGGTGGCGGTACTTCCTGCCATGCTCTGTACCATCCTCATCTTTATGGACCAGCAGATCACTGCCGTCATTATCAACCGCAAGGAGCACAAGCTCAAGGTCTCAGAACCACCTCTATACTGGAAATTACAATACTGGAAATTGCCAGTGTACCATACAGACATGAGCTAATCTCCAAACCGCTTTTTTGCAAAATTATGATTTGTAATTGGGTTTTTTAAATCTGTTGCAATGAAATTATCCCAGCCAGCCTTAGCCTTTCTATGCTTGCCATTGTTTTGCCATCTATTCTATCCCTTCTTTTGTATCCAGTTGCGCAAACTGGGGATATACAGTATGTGAGATGCATGGGGCGCAAGATCATACAATTAATATTCATTCAAATTCAATTCAAACACATGCAAATCATATTTAGAATTGTATAAAGGCAATCATAGCTAAAAGCGTTTAGATTTTTTATTTTATTTTTGTTTTTTGCCTGGCAACCAATGTCAGAACAGTTCAGTAAAGCTGGCTAACGGTAGTGGTTAATCAAGTAGGATAACATCAGGAGGAAGTTGTCAGACGGCCAAAACGAAAAAGAGTGACAGGATTAGTGAGATAGCTTGGCTTACACATCGACCACAACAGAAAAGATGAACATCCTAACATTACCAGGACAGGAGACTGAGGAAGGACAGGTTGCTAAACCTAACGTTACTCCCTCCCTCCCTCCAAACGAGGCTCAGGCGCGTGCATGAGAGTGGGGGCAAACGTAATAAATTCCAGTCTTTTACACAAAACACAATCTAGTTGTAACTAAAACATTTGCCATCAAAAATAAATTTGATCATCATAGATTATCCACTGCGGTCACAAACACACACTGCTAGAAACCTTGGTCGAGCGAGGTTCAGTCTGCACTGGAGAGAGAGAGCGGCGACACTTGATAAATTCCAAATCTTTTACACAAAACACAGCTCTGCGAGCTCAATCTAGTTGTAACTAAAATATTCACTAGCAAAAAAATATTTTTTTGTCACACATAGATTAGCTACCACAGTTGCAAAGCCATAGCTGCCTAACTGTGGCTCCTTCCTGATGAACACGTCTTGTGCTGTGGGGAAAATAACAGTCCCAGTATTCAGTTTGGTTATGGCTTTTTCACATAACCTCTGCGTTTCTCTCTGCAGTTTGCAGGGTGGTCAGGCCTAGACTGAGCTATGCACATGCGTGAGTAGTAGGGACGCCTCCTCGCAGAGAGCTCACCTGAGATTTTGGAGAGCCTGAAAACAGAGGCAGGGGCGATCACAGAGGCCTGATCTTCTCTCAGACCACTTGAATTACTGGTAGCTGAGAGGGTGTAATGAAATTTTCGCCAAATAATATAAAAAGAAAGTTGCCTACCCCAGCTTTAAGGACAGTGCAGTTGATTATACCAGAGACAAAGACGGTGCAGCAGAGGACACCAGATACATTCGTGATCCCTCTAAGCCATCACACTGGCCCTCCCTCAGTGGAAAAGTGACTAATTTTGTCAACAGATGACAATTGGATGGGCCTGTGAAATGCTCTGAGGGTCCATATCCCACAACAGAAAAAAGCAGCAGCCGATCTTTTAAAGCTTACACTGTTCTTGTTTATTATCCAACTGGGAATGAGTTGAACGTGAAAGGTTAGTGTTTAGTGGTTTATTGCTTTGCATGCAGACTATATGGAGGTGTACAAGCTTGTAACAATCGCTTAGTTAGGGGATAGAATAATTGGCTGTCCCTTTCAAATGTGCTGCAATATCACGAAACCGGGAATAGTCATGAAGATGCTCACCTTGCCTGGAGTGAATTGGAGTTTAGGTTGCAATTGGGGAAAACAATTGACAGCCAAGTTCAAAAATCAATTTTAACCCAAGTGTTGGATTGCTTTCACTCGTAGGGAGAAATTTGCCAATAAAAGGAAAAAATACCAACAGAAAACCCATGAAATTGCAGTTACCTTGGTTTGATTGAACTTGTAGTTACGACTACTACTACGAGTTTGACTTCACCCCTGACATTTTGACATGCATAGATGATGTTGCTAAAACTTTGTATTGGAACATAACAAATACCCTCAACCTTGAACTAAAGTCTGTTTTTGAGTGTGCACATATGTGCATGGGTGAGAATTGGTTTGGTTGAGGGAGGCTAAATTTAATCTATCTGATAAATGGGCTGTTTGTATCTTCTCGTTAACACCCTTTGTCTACAACCACTGTTATCTCTATCATTTCCTTTATCTTTTATTATCTTTCATCCAGTTTTCTCTTCTATAGCTATAGTTCTATAGCTCTGTTATCTTTCTAAACCTTTCTTTGGGTCTCATTTTCACTTCTCTATCCTCCTCCTGCTCTGTTCTTCATCTCATAGAAAGGCTTTGACTATCACCTCTTTCAACTTTTTCTCTCTTGCATTTCTATGCCTCATGGTTCTACAGTACTGCTAGCAGCATACACCCCCTAAAAATACATTCACACTACCGTGAAAATTATAAAGAAGAACATTTGCAACCTGAGATTCAAAACATGGATAGGCAAATTGAATTATTTTTTACAGATTATGCTCCTGAATCTTGTTGGAATGGAATTTTTTTATTATTATTTAGGAGTACATCTGCTCCTTGGGGATGAAAAAAAAACTATCACTGTCAATCTCTGCCTCCGACTCTCATACTCACTCCCTCTCCTCTGTCTCCCTGAATATCTTACAGAAAGGCTGTGGCTACCACCTGGACTTAATGTTAGTGGCAGTAATGCTGGGTGTGTGTTCGATCATGGGCCTGCCCTGGTTCGTGGCTGCCACCGTCCTCTCCATCTCCCACGTTAACAGTCTGAAGGTAGAGTCTGGCTGCTCCGCCCCGGGAGAGCAGCCCAAGTTCCTGGGCATCCGGGAGCAGCGGGTCACTGGGTTCATGATCTTTGTCCTCATGGGTTGTTCTGTTTTCATGACCTCAGTGCTCAAGGTGAGTCGGGGAAAACATTAGAAAAATCTGTCTGGTTATTTAGTTTCCTAGCTTTTCTTTGCACTCTTTACAATTGGTTGCTTGTAGCGTTAGCTATCTTAAGGATTTAAGCTTATTCTGCTGTTGCACACATTGTAAATCGCTCTGAATAAGAGGGTCAACTAAATGTCTGTATGTTCTAGATGCTGTCTATTTGATCTACTTAATACACCGGTGTGCATCACGTGCCATATTTTCCTTATGTATTGTAAGTTGAATAATTTCTACTGTTGGTTGTGTTATACTGTGTTGGTTCACTTCCATTCTCCACAGTTTATTCCTATGCCAGTCCTGTATGGAGTCTTTCTCTACATGGGTGTCTCTTCACTAAAAGGCATTCAAGTAAGACTGTTTTGTTGGTTTGGAGATAATGTCATGCGCTTTTATCCTGAACAGAATAGCAGTCATGAGTCGTTAGTCACGATAAGCTTGCCCCTTGTAATTCAAAACCTTTGATCGTAATTCAGACCCTTTGAAACCTTTGTTAAATGTATTTCCTCTCTTGAATATGTAAAGAATCTCTCCTTCCTTATCACCCCTTGCATTTCCTGTCCTTTTCATGTGCATCCCCCCATCTCTCTCACTATTCTACCCCCCTTTCTTTCTTTCCTCTCCATTTCTCTTTAGTTCTTCGACCGTATCAAGCTGTTTGGCATGCCTGCCAAGCACCAGCCTGACCTGATCTATCTGCGCTATGTGCCACTGTGGAAGGTCCATGTCTTCACCCTGGTGCAGCTCACCTGTCTGGTGTTGCTCTGGGTCATCAAGGCCTCTGCAGCAGCTGTTGTATTCCCCATGATGGTAATGGCCTTAACCCTCACTGATTGTCACACATCTATGTCGGACCGTGTAGACGTGTGCAGAAACGTCTACATGAGACGTTAAAGAGACAAACGGATACAAGTACATGCACAGCCTCACCCACTCAAATATATTAATGGCTTCATAATACATAATTCAAGTGGCCAACATCTGCTAAAATAGACTATTAACTAAGATAAGATAAACACTGTTATATACACAAACACAAGATGTTTGCATAAAACCAAATTGTATTCTGTAATGGGTATTCATTTATATAAATAATTTGAAACAAAGACAATTATTTTCACAAAGATTTTCTCAATGTAATGGGTGCTTTTTCCATTTGATGTTATTGCATTTATATGAATTTTTTGTGATGTGAACTCTGTGATGAAAAATGCCTCATAAAAGTATTTCTTTTTCTAGGTTCTGGCGCTGGTCTTTATCCGAAAGCTTCTAGACTTCTTCTTCACCAAGAGAGAGCTGAGCTGGCTGGACGACTTGATACCTGAAAGCAAGAAGAAGAAAGAGGACGACAAGAAAAAGAAAGAGCATGAGAAACTGGTAAAACTCATAATAACTCTAATCATGGTTATGGATGCCTTCTTGACTTTTACATCAGTCTTTTATTGTAGTAAAATTACAATGACTAGTCTGCAAGATAATACCATGTATTTTCTATTTGGCTGCAGGAGTCTTTTCATGTCATGTTTTTGTATTGCAATGATGTAAAGTTAACTTCCAAAATGGACTGAATCTAAATGAATTAACCCAATCTTTGTCTTTATAGTTACAGAGCTAAGCAGGCAAATTTTCCCTTAATGTCCAAACATTGTACAATATGGCTCTCGTGTTTTTGTATGCATAACGTGTGCTAGATTACTACATTGTACAATACTAAATGTTCTAAAATACTACAGTATCTGCTATACTGCACTACTACTGTACTTTAATGTTGAATTATATGTTCCTGAAGACTTTGACTTGTAGCAGAAAAATAAGCTTTTGGGATCTTTCTTAATCCATCATAATACAAAATACAGATCTGTTTTACATTACAGATGTAAACAAAGCTGTTACAGCCTCACAAATCATATAAACCGCATTCTTTCAGCATTTTAATCAAAATAGCTACGGTTAATGTTCACACTAGGATGCAAGTGACTGGTCTGGGCGCACAAAAATTGGATTTGGCTCACATTGCTATCAGATCTCTAAAACCAGATATGGAAGTGGTCAGGCTCGCATTTAATCAGAGATCTGTCTGGATGCAATCCAGCTACAATGTGCACACAAGCATTGTAATGAGTTTGAGAGGGAGAGCGGGGAAAAGTAATGTAGATACAGATTTAAATAAATACAGCCACAGGAGATGCATAACAGCTAATTTCAGGCTAAGTGTGGACATAAAGTGATGTGATCTCATAAAATCTGATCGTAAGAATCAGATCTAAAAAATGACAAGAAATCATCAGAACTGGTGTAACCACACCAGTTTTTCAACAGGAGGCGCCACACAGCAATCACAGGTTGGTCCATGGCTTAAGCCCTCCTGATGATGTTGTTGTCACCCAGGAGGCAGAGTCCAGGCTGCAGGGAGAAGCGGAGATGGGAGTGAACATCTGCTATGACGGCTCAAACCAGCTCAACATCCCAGTGAAGGCACTCTCAGGGAAGTGAGTCGTGCGCTCCGTAAAACACACTGACTGTACACATACTTTGGTTTCCAATTAGGGTACAAATGTAACACTTTAAGTGCATTGTGAGGCATCATAAGTGTATTATAAGCAAATATGCACTATTTACATTATCACTCTAGAATATTATATGCATTATAATCAATTATGACACACATTACAATATATTATGAATCTGGTTTGACTGTGTTAAAAGATTATTAGCTATGCAAGTGCCCCATAACGTTTTTATTATATCATTTTGTGATTATAATTACTATGAGGCGGCTCAAAATGTGCTTATGGCTTATAATGCTTTATGAGCAACTCTTCAAGTAAAAAAAAAATCTTCCTTCTTTATCAAGCCTTTATGGCTGAGGTGATCACTGTTAATGAATAGCAAAAGTCACATCAGTCCAAAAACTTTAAATATAGTTCATACATTTATATACAATAAACTAGAGCTGTTTTTACATTTTCAGATGCATGATTTTGTTTTACAACTTAAAATGGTAATACTGCCAATGGTAGTCAGTTGTGTGTTATTATATCTTGAACAGATCATACAGAATAAGACTAGTGACCCACAGCCTCCCAGTGGAAGAAGAGGTGGTAGGGGTGTGTGTCGGATGCAAAACATCTGACCCAGTTATAGAGTTATAACCCCGCTCAGTGATGTTTACTCAGACAGTGAACGCATGGCCAAAACTGTCGCGTGTTGGCTATTGAAAACAGACCATTTGGCTTGAAAGCACACCGCTCTGCGTGTTGTGTTGGTGTTCCTTTTTGGGGAAATGGTCAGTGATTAAAGGTTTGCTGTGACATACTGTCGTGCCGTGGTGGGGAAAACGAAGTTCTTGAAATTAAACTAATCCTACCTCGTCTAACTAACCAACATTGAGTACACAATCAGCTCACTACAGCCATTAATAGCAATGTGTAAAATCCTGTCCGCATGGTAACAGTGGAACTTATGTGGCCTGTTTAGTGTGAAATGCTGACCAAAGGCAGAAAGTTGGTGCCAATCAGCCTTTTTGTGTGCTGTTAGTTTGTCTATCCTCTAATTCAGATGCATGTCTGTCTGCTTGTTTTAATTGTCCTGTACTGAACCTCCCCCGCTGATTTGATGTCTGTCCTCTTTGTGTGTTTGCATTTTGGCATGTAGCTCTGATTCTGGCCCCTTGGTTGTTAATATCTCTGATGAAATGGACAAAAGTGGGGCGTGCAAAGCAGTGAACTGGGGTGCAGACTTCTGTGCCCAACCCGTGAAGCGTAGTGAAAGGTAGCTATGCCTTCTCCTGGATATGGAGAATCCCTGCATTGGCAAATCTAATGTCCGTTCAAATCCCTGAAATATTGACCCATACAGTATGCAATCTTAAGCTTTGGGTATTACAGTATGAATCCACGCAAGCAAGGAGATACATTAATTTGGTTTGGTCTTATCTACTTCCTTTAAGCCTTAACTTGTTAATTTTACAGTATGTGGACAGAAATATGTTGCTTACAAAATATAATTGATCACACCAAATTAAATTTATCACGACAAAAGAGGCAATCCGTATAAACTCAAACATATTGCTGACAAATCTTGTCTATAATTGTCATGATTAAGAGCTGCATATTTTAACACCATCCTCACATGAGCCCTGTCATCAACAAGACTCGGGTGTTAAAATTGTGTTCTGAAAGCATCATGGATTGAGCACTGTCTAGCACTCTCCTACCTGACAAAATCTCACATCTGCAAGTGCTCTCCACTCATAACACCATCATGAAACTGCACTGACACTCATCTCTCCTCCATCTGTCTCTCTGTAACAGCCAGGAGAAGGTGGCCTGCGTTAGAGTCGATGTCAATCCCGATACACCGGGAGGGCGTTCTGCCGCCGAGACCTTCTTGTGATGAAGGCCTTCCTCCCTGATACCTTGTCCCACACGACACTTCACCCCACTGACGAGCACCATCTTAGTGGGAAAGGGGGCATAGTACTGGAGTGCTCCCTTCCTCAGGGCAGCAGGCGAGCTCCCCCGGGGCTACTCTGTCCTACTCCTGAGGTCCTTCATCTCCAGTGCACGTACAGTTGACTGCCATGCAGTGGAGTGCACATTGCTGAAGAATGAACGAACTCTGCTGTTACTGCCCTCCGAAGCTCACTGTTTTGGAACCTTTTAAAACCCCCCATCTAGTGAATCGTTATCACCCATCACAGCCACAGATGCCAGAGGAAGGGGCCTCGCTGGTGCGGATCTTGGATTGTTGTTGTGAATGCTTGAATCGAATTTTAGTTCTAACCCGGTGTATATTTTAATTTCAGTTTTACCGTGTTTTATTTCCCCCCCCCGTTATGATTTTAGCTCATCATAGTACTGTACATCTTGGGTTCTTTTTAGCTGAGCTGAGTTGTCCTGCACTGTCCATGTCTGCCAGTCTCCCTGTGTTTGTTTGGTTGTTGTTGTTTTTATTTTGTATTTTCTAAATTATTTTGGGGGGAGGGGTCAGAATAAGTCCTTTCATCTCACTACACCAGCTTCAAAATACGTTTGATTAAAGCCATTCGGGTCCTGTCAGTGCCAACTGATTATACGTCTTAACTAGTCTGGTACAATAACTGACACAAACCAAAAAGAAGGTAAATTCAGATAGATACTACTATTACTACAACTACAACTACTACTCCATAAGTCTTTGTATCAACCGTCTCTCCTGACGCCTGGAGAATACTCCGTATTGATATTGCTGCTCACAAGTTGGTCAGTTGATTACTAGGTGAACCTCACTATTCAGATGTGCTGTTACTGAAATATTAGTGTATATTCTTTTCATTCGTAACCTTATAGAAAAACTGTCAGAGGCCATACGACGTCATTGTACTGTACAGTAAGCACTTTGGATGCATTTGCCAGTAGAATATAATTTCTATAACTTCCTACAATGGCCTGTATTGTGTTTGAAAAGGTTACTTCTCCTCCCACAATATCCATAGAGCTGTTGTTCAAATGTCTGTTAAAGAACTCAGGAATCAGGAATGATTTCTGACTCTGGTTAGACGCAATATTTTTGTCACAACTCAAGTCAATAAATAACTGTCCAGTGTATTTCTTTCATTTCATTCATTCATCAACTATTTTGATAAATAAATCATAGCAAAATAGTATGAGGTGCAAAATAAAAATAAAATATTCATAACCCCAATCAGTTTCACCTGTTTTTATACTGTCTGTATCTTTGTGTTTGTAACGTGGTGTAAAGATAAATTTGTATGTTCAGCATTACAGATGTAATTTTATGCAAATTATTTCTACAGTACTTGTAAAAACTATGTATGTATTCTATTAAGTTGCTCTCATTTTGGTAAGTGCAGTCCTGTTTTAGCAATAATAAATAAGTATTCAGTACCATGCAATGTATGGATCGATAAACCTAGTTAATGATCAGGCGGAGAGGAGTTTGTTGTTGAATTTTGTGTCCGTTTCATTGGCTCTGTTGATGTGTAGCTACAGTGACTATACGGACAATAGCTTACGTGCCTTGTCAAAGGTCTTTGTGTGGAAGTCTTGTATCAATTTAAGTGTTCAAAACACGTACAGGTACACACATGGCACCAGAAATGTCAGACACAATCACTTTACAAGAGTTCATCCGTAGACATTTCATTTGTTGAAGCTCGTGTCTGTCGTCGTGTTATTCTAAGTCTGTGTGAAAGTCGTAGCCTGAGCCACACCGACAACTGAAATGATGTAACTCAAATATCAACTTATCTTCCATTTATACATGTAATTCAAAATACTGTTTGTGTGTATTTTACTGTCAGTTGTATTTGCTCACATACTGAAAGCTCTGTAATCAATATTGAGGTACTTGTTTTTTGAAAGGTCAGTGAATGTTAAATTATTGTACCTTCAATATCATTTTGCAAAACTTTTTTTTCTCTAAAAAGCAATGTGATCTGTATTTTGAATTCAGTCTGTGTAATATTTGACAGTATTTATTTTCCCTATATATACTGTGTGTTTTCATCTGTGCACCTTTGTAATCCATGTTTAACATCGAGCATCAGTGATCTAGTGGTAGATTAAAAGGTGGGTTGATGATTAAATCCAGTCAGTGGTTACCATAAAGTGAACCACCACCAACCAAAAAAATAACTACTTATCATTTCAATATTCATGTTTTATTTTGATATAGAGACCCTATTTTCATGTGACATCAGTCATTAATTGCAGATTGGTGCAAAGCAATAAAAGTATACAAATGGTGATTCCCTTCTCTCTTCATTCATATCACAAAGCTCACCGTGTATTGATCATTTGAGAGTACTAGCTTTGTCCTCTCCCTGTGGAAGAAACATCATACACTGAATGTACAAAATATTAGGGAGATTTACTCTTTACATGAAGTACACTGATGAGGTGAATCCAGGTAAAAGCCATTATCCCTTATTGATTTCCCTTATTAAATCTCTACCAATCACACAGGAGGGGAGGTAGATGAAGAGAAGCAGACGAGTCAGAGAAGGAGTTTGAAGCTTCGAGACAATTGAGATGTGGATTGTGCAAACGGGGCTGCAGCTCAGTATCAGGAATATGTCCCTAATGTTTCATACAAGTATATTAGTAACTTGGATTTACTAGTGCAGAATTCAATAAATCATTCATATTCAAATCAGCATCCCAGGATGGGGTTATCTTTCTGGAACTGAAATATTTACTACCACAGGCCGTGGAATGTTCAGTCAAATGACTTCTTGTGGCGCCTCAGCTTTCAGTTGCATGTCCTGTTAAATTAACAAAAAACATAATGCTCACTTACAGCTGTCAAAAAATGATGACAGCCATCTTGGTTGCACCGGCAAAAAGACAACACTTTTTCTGCTTCTGTGGTGAACAGCAGTGCATCCTCATAGTGCAGAAGATTGACAACAGAGCTACCGGTGGACAGTTTCACACTCGCTACAGTGGGGATGGAACCAGTAAATATAGCATGTAGGAAGACGAAGACAAAGACACTCACTCACTCACACAAACACACACAGATCTGTCCCTTTCCCCTGTCATCTATTCAGCTCCCATTATACTAAGCCATGGCATGGCATCGCTCACTAGGCAGGGTGTTGACCTTGATCCACTCCACAAGCTGCTAAAGCCTCCCATGATACTCAACTGGCTCTGGAAGTTGGATAGGCCTTGGATGGCCGTGATGGACAGGATAGCAAAGACAGCAATGCGGCCCAACCAAGAACACACAGGATTACCTTAATGTTTCGTCCTCTGTAGCTATGAATTGTCCCCTATTACATGAAAATCTGAATAACTGTACAGAAACATGGAGACATACAACCCCACTGTGTACAAGTTAATATTGTCTTGTAGTGTGATCAGTCAGTGTGGTGTTACTTTAACAGTTCATGTTAAATGTCAAGTTTTTCACATTGATAGTTAACCATCAGGCAAAAATAATGAAATCCTACACTTCAAGTGCAATGCAACAAAACAGTTATCACAGCCAATTGACAAAATATATTGTACATTTAAGTAACTTATTTCAAGTAAACTTACCTCAACATTATTTTGCACACTGTGGCACACTGCAGAATAAAAGAGGACATGTCTAATGCAGATTCCTCTCTTCTTTCTGAGGCGCTGCCATGTTAATGACAGAAGGTGGCAGCAGAGATCTGCTTTCTAAGCCACCAACAGCTACATGGCACATTACTAAAGACAAACACTTACTTATCCACAACACTGTCTTTTGAAGCTATATTCCCTTGTCTCAGAAGTTTCCTGACCTAAGAAGATTTATTTTCTTTCAATTATGCTCTTTGAGAAGCATTTTGAATCATGACCTAAACACATTGTTATTAGATGACCACACTGAATACATATAGGCTAATTAAGCGCACACTTGTGTGTAGCCTACAGAGTAGGATGGTACAGAAAATGTGTCTGACCCTTCTGGATATAAAGGCTAAGATCATCATGTTTATAGGAGAAGCAATGTCTTTCTGTATCCAAACATAGTCAGGAGAAGAGATACAAGAAAATGTTCATAAAGCATAAAACAGGACGTGACCATTCATGAAAAATAACAGTCCTTGGTGGACATTACAGGGTAGGCCTCGCCTATAGCAGCCTTTGGTTTTGGGGTGGAGGCAGTAGAACTAAAAAATATGTATACCCACTGTGGGTTGAGTCATACTTGTTACAATATGAGAAACATCAAACCTATTCAGTGTTGATGACTGGAGGGTTGGCTACTCATGAACAGAGGAAGGCTTTCCTATAATAATGGGACGTGTCCTGTAATGTCAAGTAGGTCAGCGTGGGATTTCAAGACAAAGTGCTGCCAAGTGCCATTCATGTTGGGCTCAGGGCAGCCAGCAGCACTCCAGCTCAGGACAATCCCAACAAAGAAATAACCATAATAAAAAAAACACCATAGGCACAGTAATGTCGAGGTTTGATCAGGAGTAATGCCTCTGACTGTTTTGTGTATCTTATAATAGGCCTGCTATCTATTGAATTTGTTTGATCGCTTATTTCGATCTAAAGCCACGTGACTACCACAAATGTAACTTAGTTTAAGACACATTAATAATACCTATCTAAGCAACTTTCAGAGGATAAAGGATAGCAATATTCACTTACTGAAGAGTGATGTCTGGTTTCTCCTGGATGAACGCTGCTCTGCCACTTTCTTGTCCACTGGGTCTAGATGACATGACATTCATCCCGATAACCCTCCACTTTGCAATTGCATCACCGATCCTTTTAACTAACTCCATTCATTCTGACGGCAGGGAATAGATTCAGGACTCGGGACATTTGATTCACCTTTGTAAAAATGAGTTTCATAACCAACAGCACTTTGGGTTACAGGCTCCATCACTTAGTGGACTGTCCTCTGCTCCATTTCACTGAGGCATGTGTTACGATCCCCACCATCCTCCTAACCCTGCCTGTCCCTCGTGGGCATGCAAACACCTTTTTCACACAATTAATACTAGAACGCAAATAAGTCCCATTTTAAGAAGACACATTTTATGTACTTTTAGACCAAAACCATTCATTTAAGTCATCAGATGCCATGTGATTTAGGCCTATAATTGACGGAGTTGAGCTTTTGGACTAAAGCGGCCCTTTTAAAATTCTTATTTGAAGACAACCACTACTACAAAATGTTAAATATACTAATAAAACAATTTCAACAAATCTTGCGACTACTTTACACAGACAATACTTGTTCAGGTTGTTAAAACAGAAATAGTGCTATGATCATTGCACAATATTACAAAGGCGCTTCCTGTCCCTATCTGACAAATTACAGTAACAGAAACAATCTATTATTCTACCATAACAGAGATATTATTATTTTGACTACGTTTACAAGGAGTCAAAAGCAATCCTTGCATTTAGCAGTCTCACTATGATGTCATTGTCATTTAACAATTCAAAACCCTCCTCTTTGTTTCGGACAAAGCGGTGTCCAGCAGGTCCATATAAAGTGATTATATTAGCTACAGCTGTGAACATATGTCGTTTCAGGTTAAATAAGTGACATCCGTCATTAGTCTTTATTTGGACTCCAAGTCTTCGATATGGAGGAGACTACTGGGGAAGTGACACTGCCTTGCAACAGAAATAGTTCCCCTAAACAGGTAGGGCGGATCGACCTCCTCTTAAAGAAAGAAGGTGTTCCTATGGAGAACGCCGGCGGGTCTGGAGCCCCGTGGTTCAGTTAGCAGCGTTTGGCGGGCCCTCTGGGATGAGTGACATGAAGAAGGTGACGATGAAGGACCAGGTGGAAGACAGGAAGCCCGTGTGGGGGACACCGTTGGGATCCTCCGCTCCTTCCTCTCCACTTTCCCCATCATCATCCAAGGCTTCTTCCATCACCCGTTCCTAATCAGGATAAAGGTACATTACGTCAGCACAACCACATGAGATAAGTTTAGCTCTGGTCACACAGTGCTGATTCTCAAAAGGACCTTTCGGCTGTACGCATACATTTGAGCAATGGCTCTGAAAATAACAACAGCCACTTGCATGTAGAGAACAAAAATGTTTGATTGCTGCAAATTCTCATATGCAGAGAAAAGTGTTTAACACAGTAGAAGGTGCTGACGGTTCCCTGTGAGCTCAAATGTGATGGCAGAGTTTCTATTTTTTGCCTTGCCATGTCACACTAAAGAAAGCTTTTTAACGTATTCACCACTTCAGCGCACCTCAGACGCATTTACAAGGTCGTCGTCTCCACAGCTCCAAGATCAGGAAGCTACTTACTTCCGAGACAGACCTCCTAGTTTGTCAAAACTGATTTCCAGTGCTTGTATTCTTGTGGGAAAGTAGTCTGGGAAAATATACTATAATGAGCTGGAAATTGGCATCGCAGTGAACGACATTGTATGACTGATATTATCATTGTGACTGAGATACGGATCAGCCTGGGGGTTATGTTCTTGGTAAGGGAGGGGTGGATGAGTCAGACAGCTACCATTTCTTGTAAGTCGAGGTTTTGTAGCTCTCCCTCCATATCGTCCTGATTGGCCCCATCTCCAGGAAGCTGGAGTTCATTCTCCAGGTTAAAGGGAAACCAGCCTGCTTGGTGCCTGCATACACACACACACACAACCAAGTGACATCACAAACCTTTTTGCGTCCTGCTTGTTACGACAGTGCACTGCTACCAGGGACCTTCACTGCAACACTGCACAGTTCACACAAATATGAACGATATGGGTTTTGCCAATGCAAATATTTTCGTATTGAAGGTGCCAATAGCGGATTTTCGGTATCTTTCAGAATTTGATTCTTGTCATTGTGGAAAATAAAAGAAAATGTTTATATAGTTTTTATATAGCTGTGGTCAGGGAGAAACCTCCATCATATTAGATGTGGACAACGTGACTGGCTGATATCCGATATTTACCAAAAGGCCAAAACCAGCAAACCGATATATCGGTCTAACCCTAAATGATACAAAGTCACTCACAGGTAAAGAACCAGCATGGCCCCTATCACCATGACGAAACGGCTGAAGGAGGAGTAGAAGTAGACTATACTGAGTAAGATGGCGGCGCGCGATATCATGTACACCCAGTCCAGCCAATCCCAGTTTTGCTCCTCCTCGTTCAGGACCTCCCCTCCCTGGGCGTTCATCTGGACCTCTGGGTTGCCACGGCGAGCCGCCTGGGGACGCTGGCTCAGAGGATCCGCTTGGTGCGGCGGGGTCAAAGGCTGGTCTGGCCGGAGATGTTGAGAGGAGGCAGCCAACAACTGACTGGAGGTGGAGAAGGAAGTCGAAGGGCGATGTAAGCAGTGTGGAACGGTAACGTTGCTTTTTGCCCAGACAAAAACTTGGCAAACATTTACTAGAAACGGTGAGACAGAAACACGAAGGGACTTACTAATGCATGTAGTATTGTCGGGCATATAGCTGCTGCCACCACATTAGTGTCATGGGGTTGTAATATGCGGCCATGTTTGTGGGAGGAGTTGGCTGTGGGGAGTACTGGGTCCATGTTGAGCTGGAAAAGAGAAGGGGTAAGAACATGAAATCACAAGAACACTAATATTAGACTCGCCACACATACACAAGTCTTGTATGCCTTTGATTTTATACACAATAGTCTGAGACTTGTTGATTATGAGTTATCACCGACTATGGGAAAAGGAAATAGCCAAGATAAATGTCTGATCAGAAAGTATAACAATGGCTTAACAAGAATTCTTTCAAGCCAATAGGAGCTCTGTATTAGCATGACAAAAAGGTTGTATGTTTAATATCCTATTGTTAAGCTGCTGCAGTGCCCCAGTTTCCCCACGGGCATCATTAAAGTTTCATTTTAAGAAGTTAGCATGGATGCTTACCCATGCATAAAGGCTGGGTGCATCGGGTAGTAAGGGAAGGGGCCCGCTCGCTGTCTGAGTCCATCACTGCTCTCTCCAGCCGAAGGGGATTGGCTATCCTGACCAGGGGAGGGGCTATAAGAATTTTGAAGGGTCTGCAACTGGAAGAAAAAAAAAGGAGTCTGAATATTAGTAATAGTTCATGGTTCATCTTGGAAAAGGCTAGTGAATATTTTTATTCACAGGGAGAGAGGTGGATGATGAAAGGTATGTTGTGATGATGAAATGAATGGCAATGTATGGAGGGGTGTGACGAGTGCATGTTGACCCACCGCGGGAGCAGCGGAGGAGCTCTCCGGGGACTTGTTACCGCGGCTGCTGTGGGGCTTCGGGGACCCAGGAGGCGTACGTGACGCGCACACCAGATGAAGCATGTGGTACTCATCCTGCTGTAGAAATCAAATCAAAGTTTATTTGTCAGGGGTCATTAGCAAAGATAATCTAACTATTAGATAATTGCCATTGTTCAAAGGGGCATTCCAGCTTTAATGGACAATCACAGTGTAGAGAGACAGGAAAGATGGCAGAGAGAGAGAGAGGGGGATGACATGCGACAAAGGTCCCGGGCCGGATTCAAACCCAGGACGTTGCGTTTACGTGGTACGCTCCTTAGACCACTGAGCCACCAGGAGACAAATAAGAAAACATTCATGTATGAGGCCCAATAACAAAATACATGATAGAAACTTCATACTTACACCACAGGTTCCCCCTATAGAGCAGATGATCTGATTAGATTTTGGAGCACTTTGCTGCTTACATTTGCATATTTTCTTGAAACTACTATAACTCCTTAATGCGTCATGATATGGAGTTCATATTAATGCCACCCACGTGTTAGGAGTATGCTGCCATAGAAATATGTCAACATAATGCATTAATTAGTTGAATTAATTACCTCATTAGCATAGCTGGTCATGTTTAATATATCATGCTGATTATGGTGGGACATTAGGGAAGCTCAAGTGCCTCTTGTTAGCTTTAGGACTATTAAGCTAGTATCATCCTGACAAACAGGAAAACAAGGCCAACGACAGAGAAGACCTACCTTTCTGAGCACATCTTTCAAGGTAAAGTGATCCAAAAGGAGCTTCCCAGAATACACCAGCCTCTGGTCTTTGGAGCTCTAAAAAGACATTATATATCATTATTAAGGAGAGGACTTGTATATGGGCAACAATGCATAGAATATAGTTCACTTAATTTGGTTGGTCCTTCTTAAATCACATAATCAATAATACTAATATTCAAATAGAACAATATTTCTAACCATGAAAATAGGGAACTTAGTCATCTACATCACAGTATCAAAGGCAGAGAGGTGTGGGTGAGTAATGAGGATGGGCTCATTAGTAACCTCAACAGGGTCTTAATAGGGTCAACTGGGTCTTAACAGTGGATTACACTGATCGCACAAGGTGTGTCC
>OMLI01013634.1:2638-15144 GCA_900302605.1 Rondeletia loricata
TGCATCTACTAATGGACATCTTATGTATCTGATGCACATGTCCTTTTTAGCAAATATGCACCACTATATTCTTTCATATGCAACAATCTGTATCATACAAGGGAAAAAAACATGTTCTTTACTGTGCAAACATTGCATTCAATCACAAAACAGACACTACTTTATGTAATAGTTCAACTATTTGCTATCTCTCAAGGACAGCTTGTTATGAAAACAGCTCCATTCCGAATGAACTTGATCAACCTACACATTATAGAGAATCATATATTATACAGAGTCAGAATGAATGATTATTCTGCTCTGCAGTTTACTCTGACATTGTCTTTATAACATTCTATATCTTGTGTTTATATGTGCATAGCCCTATTTCAAAAAATTTCCTAGAACACTCTTAAGCCATTATGAGCTGTTTTCAGAATAATAAATAATGAAATAAATTAAAGTTAAGTAGACCATCAATTCTTCTCTTTGCTCTTTTTGATGAATAACGTATGTTGAGAAACCGAAAGAGATTCCAACATTTGGCAAATCTAGCTTACAGAAATTCTAGCATTTTGCAGTAAGGCTCCTGAATTATACCCTTGTTTATAGCAATTTTGTACGAAAGTGTGCTTTCACCGCCTAGCAGGCACCCTCTACCAGTATAAGCCAACCTTTCAGTTGGCCAGCATGAGTTGCTCACCCTGATCCAGAGTGGTGTACTCGATGCGGTAGCGGGTAACAGCTCCTCGGCTGTGCTGGGAGGACAATGGATGCCACATCAGCCTGATGTCTGTGGGGGAGGTGCTGGCTATAGACAGCTGAGGAGGCACACTGGGCACTGGAGGAGGGCATAAGAGACATTCTGAACAGCCTGATGATGCACATTCTTTGGTATTCACATCTTATTCATGTGTACAGTCCTTGGAAAGTTGTAAAAACCACTATACACTATATAATCACTGAGGGTACTGTAAAAATACTGCTTCAGTGGACTAAGGTGTATCAGGAGGATATAAATAAAACTGAATAAAACAGAAAATGCCAGTAAACATTTTAAAATCACTGTGCACTGAAGCTGTGTTGTATCTTTACTTAGCTACAGAGTAAACTGAACTGCATTTTAAATGGCTGCATAAACTACTGGTGATTCATGAACTCTTAAAAAGCCTTAAGGGTTACAAGGTTGGCAGGCTAATAATGTTTACACTGTGACTCAGCGAAACATTATTTTGCCTTTGTTCACAATATTTGATTACACACCATCCTCCAGCATCTCCACAGTGACAGGCAGGGACGGGCGACTGGCACCCATGGGAGAGTAGGCCACCACAAAGAAGGTGTAGGCTGTATGGGGGAGGAGCTCTTTCACGTGATACTCTGTGGTGTCGTTGTTCATCGCAAACTGGTACTCCACATTATCTGAGCCTGGGAAGGATGAGAATACACAAATCAAATATATCAAATCTTACAAGGTTTTCTATGACAATGTGTACACACTTACTGTATGGATACATGCACTGTAGCACCATCTCCACAACATGATCCCAATGATAGCCACATATTGTCGTTGTTGGGTGAAATCCTTGCATCTCCAAAATGTTTCAAAGAAAAGCAGCCTTGGTTATGACGACCATTCATTTTTGAGTTTATATGATCGGTTTTGAAAGTGTTTCATAAACCCAAGGGTTGTAGAATTATCTCAACCTATAGAGGAGCATGGATCCTTCAATTGAAGTTAAAACATGAAAATCAACGAAATCTGAGTTACGAGGTTTTCACCCGACAGCGTCGATATGCATGCAGGCATAAATGCACACACGCGCACACTCCCACACACACTCACAGACGCACCTGCGGCACGTTGGCAGTGCACAGAGTAGCCGATGATCTGGTCCGAGTTGTGCTCTGGTTTCTCCCAGGCGAGCAGGGCGGTGGTGCTGGAGAAGGGCGTGGCAGACAGGTGGCGAGGAGGGCTGGGCAGACCCTCCCTCACAATGACCGTCAGCTTGGCAGTGGCGCAGGCCGTGCCCAGGCTGTTGTCCGCTATGCACTGGTAGTAGCCCGCATCCTCCATTGCTAGTTGGTTGATGAGCAAGACCCCAGGGCTCTGGGTCTTCACTCGTCTGAATGACTTGATGGGCTGGCCATTCTTCAGCCAATGCAACGCTGGGGGAGGCTCCCCAGAGCTGTTGCACACAAACCTGGCTGTGTTTCCCCGGGAGAGGGACACTGTCTCTGGGGGCTGGAGAATCACCGGAGGGGCTGGTGGAAGGAGGGAGTAGAAAGCTCTGACTTATGAGGGACACTGATTATACCGGTTTAACTTGTTTGAATCCTATTCAACTTCAAGAATTAGCAAAACATTTAAGGGGAAGCAATAACCTCAACTACAATTCCCCTAGTAAAGCTTGAACAAATCACCCGCTGCTCACATGACCAGACAACAGGGTTCCTATAGATTTTAGTGCATTCTGTTACATGTTACTTCCATGACTACAATGTATATATATTATTTATTTATTTAACCTTTATTTAACCAGGAAAAGCCCCATTGAGATTACAAATCTCTTTTTCAAGGGGGCCCTGGTCAAGATAGGCAGCAACATAAAATTACAGACACACTTAAAACAATTGACAAAATTTACAAATTACAACAATACAAATAAGAAATAGGTATACATTTCAACATTTACATATGTGTTACAGGGATGACTAACTAGTCAGTATGGCAGAGGCAACATTCTAGCTGAAACATTTACAGCCCATTGCTCCAGCCTCTAATTCCTTTATCATATTTTGAAACGCCCTAACGAGACCAGCTCCGTAACATGCAACTCACTCTGTAACACATTCCATACTTAAAAGCCTTTTTTCCCATCTCAGTACGGGCATTGGGGACAGATAGAAAATATGAGCCCTGAGAACGTAGACAATATCGTCCCACTTCTCTGTTGAATATAACCGCACAAAGAAGATGTCAGGAGTCCAATAATTGCCTTATAAATAAAAATGTACCAGTGACTGAGTCTATGTGCTGTCAGTGAAGGCCAACACACTGACCAGATGCATGCATATATACTACATCACCATAGTCCAGCACAGACATAAAAGTTGCTGCAACAAAGTCTCCTTTTAGCCTCAAAAGAAAAACAAGACTTATTCCTAAAATAAAAACCCAATGTCAGCTTCAGTTTATTAATATACAGCGCAATTCCCATGCCTATTTGTCAGTATCTATGTTCAAATGTTACATTTCCATTTGCATAATTATGATTTTCCATAACTTTCCCAGTCCTGTAAGACACAATTTGAAAACCCTATGACTTTTACAGGTTTTCCATTACCATGGGAACTTGCTCTGTCTGAGAGATGCCTCATCAATATGAGTCTTACCAAGCACATGCAGCTCCGCAGCAGTGACGACAAACTCTCTGGTCTTGGGTTTGTTGGCCCGGCAGACATAGACACCGGCATGGTGACGCCTAGTGTCCCGGATCACCAGGTTTGTTGCCAGGACGACCACATCAGTGGAAATGGGCTTCCCATCTGATCAGAGAGGAAAGGAAGAAAGAACAACAGAGGACTGTCTCAGAGATCAGGTATGGTAGTGATGAAAGTGAGATTGGCCTTAAGAAAATTGGAGATCATTTCTCAGGCTTTCAGTTGCCTGAGAAACAGCACAAAGGACAGAGGCAGCAGTGTGTCAGCAGCAGGTGATTTGGCCTGTGTGATCCCACAATCTGACCAGCAGGTGGCTCTGTGACATTTCAGTCTGAGTTCAGGGATGTTTCCATATTGGCACGTTGCTCCAAGACTCCAAGACAACTGGGGAGACACAGCCAAATCTGACAGCAGGAGAAGGGAATTCCGACAGTTTCACATGGTATCATTCTCACTAGGGCCGCGTTGTTTACAAATGTGTGTGTCAAAGCTCTGGAGGTGCGAAAGAACCGACTTGACAAATACCACAGAACCACTCATTGTTCCAGCAATCAAAGCTTATCTCATGTAAAGCATGGCTCACAACACTAAAGAATAATGGAGGAATAGCTGAGAAGAGACAGCTATTATCTCCAAGGTCAGTAAAAGAGAGGCTATATTAATGGTCCCAAGTATGCAAATCTGATACTGCAGTGTTGATGTTCTGTCTTTGTGATAGAGACACTGAAAGAGAGAGACAGATATAAACAGCGAGCGAGATAAATAGACAGGGTGAGAACTAGAGCGGGAAAATAAAGTGAGAATGTTTGGTAGCTTTACCTTGCCTGCTCCAGGATACCAGAGGTTTCGGCTGGCCTTGTGCCATACACTCCATCACAGCAGGACGGCCCAGCACCACTGTGGCATTCTGAGGTGGTGCCACAATCACAACTTTGTTCAGGGCTTGTGTAGAACCTATAAATAGAAAAACAGGATGTAATTTGGGATTGTGGTCACCTATAAATGTTAGAGACGTGGATTTGTAACTGAAAAGTTGCCAATTTGAATCCCCAGACCAGGAAATTGAATGAGTAACGCTATCCCCTCCCTCACCACGTATCGTTCAACCCCCAATTGCTCCAGTGGAGCTCCAACTTGGCCAACAGTAGTTTATTGTGGGTGTACTGGGTAGCTTCTGAAAAAGAGCATGCATGCTCAGCAAAACTTTTCACTGGGTAAATAATTAAGGTTAAGGCAAAGATGAAGGCAAATTGAGGATTGCAGCCCTCTTTGCACAAATTGTTACAAGTATCACCTTTATTTACTACATATTTTAGGAAGAATCTATGGGAAGAAAGTCATTTATTTATTCACCATCTCTTTTTAAACACCATCTCTTTTTTCGAACAAGCTGCCCACTGTAGACACCACAATTCAGCACAGCATGACACGACACAACATAGCATGACAAATATGTAATATCAACTGCCTCTACTTTTTTACTCTGGTTACTCAGTGTACAATTGACTTGCACTACCCAAAATAAAATAATTCTTGAGCACATTTTATGGGTCACAAAAATCTTGCATTTCCAATGCAAGTCCATTTTCAGCATTTTAACAAAGTTGGATGGTATTCCCATTGATGTCCATATTTTATTGTTGACCTTGTGACATTGTGAATGGTTTAGCTTGTTTCCTGGGTCCATGACAAATTTTCCACAAATGGGAAACACTGTCATCTGTCAATTACAGTACAAACCTGAGATGGATAACTTGAATAGACAAGCTTTCTGAGGTTTCTTATCAAGGCTCATCAAGATTTCTGATGACACTAATGAAGCTTGGTTTCCCCAATGGAGTACCAGCATGTATACTGCAATCATATTCAACCAGTGCAATGTAGAACAATTCAACTCTGCTCAGTTTACTGTGGTGCAGTGATGTTAAGTGTCCTTTGGACCAGTGGTGCCCAGTATTTTATTTTTTCAAAATATTTTCTTTTACCATCCATAGTGCCCAGTACCTACTGTGATGTAGATTACGTGAAATATAAACACTGACTAGCTTGAGTGACATCTAGCAAATGACATCCAGACAGTGGTAAACCCATCCTATCCTGTCCTGTTCTATGGACAGCATCTCATCTCTCAGCAGGAGAGCACTGACCTCAGGCCAGACAGATCAGCTGACAGACACAACAGTATCCTTTGCCCTGGACACAGGCCATGATGTAAGCATGTTTGTGGCAATGGAGATGGTCTATATTGCTATTGCCTATGGCAAGGATGAAGCGTATCAAATGAGCCAAAATGCATGTTGTTGATGTAATATTACAGGCAGAGAGAGAGAGGGGGGGGGTATTCCATGTGACATTTTGGTCAACATTTTTTTTATTCATATAACTGTGCAAACATGTGGCTGAATTATTTTTTTTATGTTTAGCTTAGGTAAAAAAATATAAATTGTCTTTCCCTAGGGTATTTGAAAGCTTTGATGTTCAATTTCTTATAACTACACTTGACTCCGTTGCATTTTCTCAAAATGTACCCTATTTGTGGTGGCCTTCCCAGCACCAAAGAAGACAGGCTGGCAGAGACAAAGGCTGCAAGACAGGCAGCGGCAGGACGCTAGACACATCCCACAGTGCCCTTCTCTAACGGAGAGTGAGGAAAAGGAAGAGACAGAGGGAGGAGGTGGTGTTTCTAAGTGAAAAGGAGACACCTGAAGAAAGGGAGGGGGGGGAGAAAGAGGATGGGAAAGAAAGAATGCCTCTGTGAGAGAAAAGGCAAAGGCTTACTTTTAGAGCTGAGGCACCTCTCCACTACATAGAGATATAATACACTGGGCTTTGGGGTGAAGGGACAAGACACTCATTTCTAGACTGTGCGTGAGTCCCCAAAGTACCAATGGTGTCAGAGGGCCTTGTGCCACTGCAGCTCGGCTCAGCCCAGGCTGTCTCAGCAGCACATAATGCTAATGATCCCCAGAATGCAGCCCAGTATTCTGTAAACACGTTATAAATTAATCATTGAGATTACATACGGCACTGCTTGGTTATGCATGAGGCTTTAAGTGGGTCAGTCTGCCTTTGCAAGGACTGCACTGCAGGGTGCGCCTTCATAGGTGTCTTGTGTGGGTATGATGGGTGCGGGTGGTGTGTAAAGCATGTAAAAAGAGAGGGGAGGGCAAAGTGAGCAGGACAAAGGGATGGAGCGAGAGAGGGGGGGTTTAAGGCAACTGAACATTTCATATTTTCTCCATGTTCTCAAGTCAAGGAAGTGAACTTGATGCCCTCAGCATCATTCTGTCAAAGCGTAGCCATGGGTGTTGAGGTATTCTATTCAGAGTTCTGAAGTGGAGGCGAGTAAAGTGATGGCACTGGATCTGACACCTTTTTCATGTAACGGCTCATAAAAGGGCCTTGAGTGGCTTCCTCCCAGGGTTCTGCGGCAGCAGCAAGACCACCAAGGGAAAACAGGCTTGGTGCATCAGCCTCCCTTATAATTCGAGGTGTGAAAATCAATAAAAAACCTGTACTTTCTCCAGTTCATTTCCAAGTATGTTTTGTATGTGCCTTGAGTGTCCAAATGATAATGCACCTGTTGTATGTGTGTGTGTGTGTGTGTGTGTGTGTGTGTGTGTGTGTGTGTGTGTGTGTGAGTGCGCATGCGATATCTGTGTATGGAATTTGTGTGTGTGTGTGTAGACTGTGGGGTGCCAAACGTGACACACACACACACACACACACACAAATTCCATACACAGATATGTCTCCACAATAGCAGGCCAATCACAGCTCACGCCGCTATGTGCACAAAACGATACTAAAACTAGCTGAACGGCGCTTAAGCTAACTATTCGTTCGTTAACGCCACACCACTATTAACTTGCTATCGATAATTAAAGATTGGACAGTGAAGCCACATAGTTATTAGAGCAGCATCTTCTTGATAACAATGGACGGCTCCAAAAAGAGAAAAGGTGGAGCCGAAAGGGAGATGGAGAAGAAAAATAAGGCTCTTCAAGATGAGGCAGCCAAGTGCTCTGAAATCACTGATTTATTCAGAGCCCCGCCAGAAAACAGGTCGCAAGTAAGTTAGCTAGCACAGCGTTAAGCCATATTTTAAGTTTTAGCTTGGGCAAAACTAGGCAAACCCTTAATTCAATAGAATCAATTTCTTGCTCAACACATTTCATGGTTATTTTATTTGTATATGCTGTCCATAGAGACTTGCCAGCTAGCTGTGATGTGAAGAAAACTAATTTTGCTAAGTTAAAATCTCAATAGGCTGGCATGTTGAGTGTAACATTACATTATAAGCCCCATGTAGTACTGTAGTATGGCCCTGATGAGAAACAACTTTTGAGATGGTTATTTGTGCAACAAATGGGAGGGAGAGCCATGAATTGCTATATTTGAATACAGGGAAAGTGAGAGAAATTCTAGTGAATGTAAATAGCTTTCCTCTTTTTCTAGAAGGTGGATATATGGACATATGAGTCAAATCGTTGTAAAGTGGGGGATTTGCTAGTATAAAGCATAAGGTACAGTCAATTGAAAAATAAGTTGTGATCTTTTTTCCTGTGTACAGGTGGAGATAATAGGTGGAGATATTGGGCCAACCAGTGCTACTGCTTCAGAAGGAGAGGTGCAGGAAAAGCCCAGTGCTACCACAGGGGAACTGGCAGGTACAGGGCAAACAATCTACAGTACAGTTATTGGTATAAGATTGAGCTATGTGTGAGACTTACAGTAGGCTATGACCATGAAACAGTAGAACAAAAACAGCTGGCAAAATAATACAATCATGTTGTTTAGTTTAAACCATAATCCCATAGTATTGTCATAGGAGTCCTGTTGTGACTGATGTATGGAGGGCTTGAAGTTGGTGAGAAGATTTAATGGTATGTAGGGAAGAGAAAAGCACTGGACTGGAGGACAGGAGTGCTGTTGTTGCGGTTATATATTGAATAGAGTGCTGTTGTGTGACTGTCAGCCTATATGGAATAATGAGCATTGGTGACTACATGTATTTAGCCCATATGTGGAATTGAGTGCTGTTATGACTATTAGGCCTCTATGGGATCTAATGGTTTTTACAGGAAATTAAGCAACTCAGCCAAGATTGACTATATGATTGTGGACCACTGTCCGTACCTAAGGCTGTGTCCTGTGTGTGTGTGTGTGTGTGTGTGTGTGTGTGTGTGTGTGTGTGTGTACATTTGTAAAATATAAGAAAATTTCCATATGTTTAATAAATGTAGAGAAATGGTTCAGACATTTATCAAATATTCTATTTTGCTATAACATATTTAACATTTAGGTATCATATTTAAGTAAATTCAGAAAAGTTATAAATCTGAGAAAAGTAATGTATTTTGGCTTAAATGTGAGATATTTAGCTTAAATAATTAAAAATTTGCACCTGAAAATATATAGATTTTGTCACGTTTGGCACCCCAAACGTCAGTAGATACACAGATGAATCTTCATCTCTACTTCCTTGCCATGGCCACAGGATAAACCTATTTAGATTTGGTCTGGCTGTGTGTCCAGGGCACTCCAAAGAACACTGGTTTAGTTGGTTTAGTTTAGGTTTAGAGTGGAGAGAGGTTTTAGTTTTTTGGAGTTGTCAGGCTGGCATGGCCTCTCAGTTGGGGGCAATGGAGGAGGTGTTGCTCCGCCATGGGCTGCGGCAGTGGTTCCCAACTCCAGTCCTCAGGACCCAGAGTACTGCTGGTTTGCTATCCTACCAGGTAGCTAATTGCATTCACCTGACGTCCCAGGTCTAAATCAGTCCAAGGCTGGGTCCCACCCTCTTCTCCATCTATATAAATAACCATGCTATCAGAAACAAACACTCCTCCATCCATTTATATGCAGATGACAGTATCCTATACTCAGTCGGTCCCTCCTCAACTTCTGATTTAAATTCTCTCCAGGAAAGTTTTCTGAATATTAAAAATGCCCTCTCTGATCTGAACCTTATTTTTAATAGCTCTAAAACTAGTTATGTGGTTTGGCAAGAAAAACATCACTTCACCCTCTCACAGTATAAAGACCTGCGATGGCTCAGAGCTTGAGGTTGCCACATCATACAAATATTTAGGAATGTGGCTTGACAGTACGTTGTCCTTCTCATTACAAATTACAGTCAAAAGTTAAATGCACACTAGGCTTTCTTTACTGCAGTCGTTCCTCTTTCACTACCTCTGCCAAATTGGCGCTTGTCAAGATGACATTGTTTGACTATGGTGATGTTGTACACAGAACTGCTTGTAAGGGTGTCCTTGAGCAGCTGGATGTGTTGTACCACTCTGCCATTAGATTTGCCACCAATGCCCCCTACACTGTGACCTGTACTCCTCCATAAATTGGCCATCCCTACACACCAGATGCACATTTCACTGGTTTACTCTCATTTACAACACCCTCCTTGGTTTGACCCCATCATACCTGCAGAGTCTCTTAACTATATCCTCCTCTGCTTACAATACTCGGTCCTCTTCTCATATACCCCTAACAGTTCCTAGAGCAAATACCTCTCTTGGTCACTCTGCTTTTCAATTTTCTCTACACAATGACTAGAATTTACAGCTTTCAAAGACTATCATCAACATTCTCACGGATAAATGCAACTGTTTTCAACCCTCACAATAAGGTATGATTTCACTACTCTCCCACAGGTTCCTATTGTATCCATACCTACTGTGTATGATATTGTGTTGTCTTATTATCTGATGTATTTGTACTGCACCCAATGACTGCAATGAACTGCAATGATCACTAAAGGCCAAATTATACTTCTACGCCGTAGGTCTTTGCGGTGCCGCCGTAGCCCACAGAGGCTGCCGCCGTAGCTTACATGCACCTCTCCAAAAACATAACTGCGCATAGGGCAACGCAAGACCGCAAGAACTGTGATTGGCCCATTTCGTATTTCCTCCTACCTGTATCCGGTTGATGTCTGCCGACAGAGAAGACAATGGAGCAGATCAAACAGAGACTAGCAGAGGAGGTTTGCAAATATATTCATTTGTAGGACACCTCACCTCCAAATTATAGACTACCAGATGTCACTGAATTCGTGGTGAGAAATATCCCAGAACATAGTTTCAGAGAATGTAAACACTACTACTTCTGTAGTTATGACTTCCGTGCTAACAACGCACAACACTGCCATCTAGCGTTCATCTAGCTTGACTTCAGACTTATTCTCTTGTCTAACTTTGGCCAACATGTCAGCAACCACTAGACCAAATCTCACATCCTCATTGTTCTGTTGCTTTGCTCTGTCTCTCTCCCGATCAATTTGTTCAAGTCTCTTTAAAACAGCTTCTTCTTTCCCCATGAAAGCTGCTATTTCTCTCCAGGAATTATTTGCCACTTGATTGTCTTGATGATCCCTCATAGAGGGATCAAATACATGTCTGTAGAGAGAGAACTGCTCAGCCAACCTCTCCTCAAAGGCGTCCATTTTGAATGAAGTGCCACGCGCGCGGCCCGCCGTGTAGTTAAACAAATTCGGAGGTGCACGACCACGCGACAGACCACCGTGCGGGACCAATGCACACAGCTGCAAGAGCCGTAATTACGTCACCTTCAGCGCACGCCTCTGGGTGACGAGGGCTCTCCAAGATGTTAAGGAACACCAGTGGCAGTTCCTGTGGGGCGTGGCAGGGTGTAGATGGACAGTCAGTGCTTTATGAGTCTACTCTGTCTAAGAGATCAGGTGATCTGCAGTGGAGGATTCCAACGTAGGTGTGGGCTGTCACTTTTGTAACTTGTCTGAGTCTGTTGAACACGTATTTGTTGGGTGTAACTGTGTTGAACTTACTGAATGTGCTCTGTGGGAGATTGGGGGTGTTTTTACGGTCTAGAACAGCGTTCGTCTGTATGTCTGTCTGTCTATATCCAGAAGTGCATTTGATAGCACACTCACCGTACGGTCACACCGGGAGCATCACGAGCAGCAAAAGCTGCCGGCAGTCATTCATTTTCAATGAGAGCTGGCGACTAGGAGCGTCCGGCGCCGTGTGCTGGGTGTGCAGCAAGAAACACGATGTAGCTATGATGATAGCTAACGCTGGCTGGCTAGCGCTAACGCTCGGTCTGTGTTTTTGTGTTGACTAGCGTTGGCTGCTAATTAGCTGGCTGGCTAGCGTTGGGTGGGACTTTGGGTGCGGGCTGCCGTGGCTGGAGATTGCAGGGAAGCCACACCGTTATTAGACTCTATGTCTTGTTTCTGTGAGAGTATACATCCAAGTGTGTGTTGCTCAATTTTCTGTTTGGCCAGGCTAAATTAGTCACCTGGCTTACAAGGAGAAACAAGATGAGGGGGAGTGGGCCAACTGACCCATTGCTCAAGTTTAGGGGGCTTGTCTGCATGCCTTGGGGCAGAATATGTGTATTATGTGCTGGTCAATGACACATTTGTGTCTTATTGGGGCTGTATATTTTGCTGGGGAAGGGGGTTTGATTGTATGTACTTAAATGATAAAGGATAATTATTTTCGACCTGGGCCTTATTTTCCTAGTTTTTGCCATCATGACTATTGATTGTGTTCTAAATTTTGTCACTTACTTCACTGTAGAGCTTTACGAACCTCCAGTTCACCAGGAGCGCTGCTCTCCGATAAACACACAGGGCCAACATAATCAATAGTCAAGCCCAGAAAGCGATTAAAACATGTCCTTTCAACACAATAACACCCACACAGCAATGTGACCAGCCTACATCCGATGTCCGATTATCCATTGCCTGAAACTTATGTATATTGCGGTATTAGATATGTTATTTTAACTAGCTTGAGCTATTTGGCAAGTGGACCATTCAAGTACTCTGATGCTGCATTCATGTCATATCGGATTTTCTGGAAATACGAACTGCCGACTGGGAAAACATTTTCATGTCAACCTCCTAGTGGTAAGTAGAAGGAGGTGGGAATTTTTTGCGGGCTCCGATATCTCCTTCTTGTTGTCATGAAATGCAGAAGCGTGTCAATACAGGTGGTAAACATTGGGAATCCATCAATGTTGGCAGTCCAAGGTATTAAAAATGTAAATGATCAGTTATGCTCACACTAATATAATCAACCATA
>OMLI01013655.1:2241-13966 GCA_900302605.1 Rondeletia loricata
CTGATAAATTAAAATATACCAATGATCCATCCTGCGCATGGCAAGCAAAGTCCAACCAACGGACGCATACAGTGTACAATGATGTGTCCTAAAGGCAGAATCAGAAATTAATCTCAAAGCAGCATGGTGAAGTGGATCAAGTTTGGCCAGAGAAGTTTGACAAGCAAATTAAATATCTTTGATCATATATGGACATGAGTAGAAGAAAATTTGAATTCTTTAATAGGGCTCCTTTAAGGCTAGTGTTTGCTGGTTTTTGAGTATACTACGGAGTTGTATGTAGCATTATACTGTTTAGTGTGTGTGCCTGTGTGTTTGTTTGTTTGTCAGACATACACATTATACAAAATGTAATCTCAGTGTGTTTACCTGAAACTCAGTCATTATTTAATCCATTATTCATCATCTCAGTTCCCACGCCTCCTGATGCCATCATCATAAATCAGAGGATGACCACTTCCCTCCATCTGGAGTGGGGGACTCCTGCCTTGATGGAGGGAGCCCCAGACATCAGCTACCATATAACCTACCAGCGTGAAGGGGGCGGAGTACAAAGTAAAAACTCCACAGTCAATAACATGGTGCTATCTTCGCTCTCTTCTGGAACTTCCTACAATATAACTGTGGAAACAGTGGGACCCCAGAATTTAAGGAGCATGGTCATCCATAATTCTGCTTACACATGTGAGTAAAACATGGACAAACTAAAGACATAACGTTTTTTTTATTTATCCTGTATTCCTTGAATGGATGAAATTCATTTTAGTAGTGACCAAATAACTCTGATTCCTTTTGGACTCAACTAATTTAAAAAAGTCATCTGGCCAGAGCCTAAGCATACAATATTGTAGCAAATATTACAAATGCATCTATACAAACAGAAATCCATTCTTAGTAAATTACTAACATTTCCCAATTTTGTTGAATTTTTTTTAGTGCCCAACCCTGTGTTGAACGTCACAGCCAGCCCAGAGTCCACCGCATCAGTAAAAGTGGGATGGTCAGACCCGCAGGGGGTCCAGACGTATTACATATACAGGATTCAAACCAGCAGCACTGCAGGGACACCTGTGGACACAACAACAGTCAGCACAAACAGCACCGTTGTAACTGGTCTGGAGCCAGGAACTAGATACAATTTCACTGTCACTACGGTTGCAGCACCGGGAAGTGACTCCACTATGGAGCAGGCATTCAGTTACACAAGTAAGTCCTTAGATTCAAAGGCTCTCAAACTGAGTTCTGCAGTATCAAAACCATTATCATATTAATAATCTCTGTGTAGGCTGGATAATAAATACATTGTTTAGTTTAGTTCAGTTTACTGGACAATCTTTAAAACAAATGTTCAAATCCTACATATAAATGATCAATTATAACACAGAAAAATCCTTCTGCTGTATTCTCTGCAGTGCCCAAAGCAGTGACCAACATAACAGTCGAGGATCTGAACACCACTGCCATCTCGTTGACGTGGGCCAGGCAGAGTGATTATAAGCCTTCCTACTCCTACCTGGTGACTGTGCTCAAGGGCACAGAGGTGGTTCACAGTGTTTCAACACAGACAGAGACTTACACCTTCATTAATCTGACTCCTGGGGAAATGTACACTTTCCGTGTGCTTACGGATGTAGGAGGGGTCAAGTCCAGTATGGAAAGCACATCAAGCCACACAAGTGCGTCTCCAAAGCTTCCAAAGTTTGATTTTTATATAATACGGTACATTGTCACATAGACAAACAAGTCATATACTGTACATTTCCAGGGTTGGGTAGGTTATTTAAAAAATGTATTCCATCGGTAACACCATCCAAGGGATTACCCAAACTCAGTTAATGTATTCTGATTACTTTCAGATTACTTTGCCATGTTTGAGGTGTGAAATTACCATACAGATAAAAAGTGAAAAATTACAACGTTTTTTGCATACAAACACAAATTTCCAACTGTGCCACATTTTATAAAGACATAGAACACCTGCCACTATTTAAATTGCTTTCAATTTAACTCCCAGAAGTAATCCTCTAATTTTTCACAAGTATCTGTAATCAGAATACATTCTTTTTTTTTAGGTAACCAAACAGAATACCGTTTTTTGGTATTTAGTATTCCATTACTACCCAACCCTGTCCATTTCTACAAGTCAACTTATATTCATTACCTCCATTATTCATTACCTGCCAGTGCTAAAGCTAAATACTTTTCAAATGTATTTCCCATACTTATACTTTGAATTTTGTTGAAATATCTTTTCTCCAGAGCCTGGGGCAGTGTCTGACATAGCTGCTGCAGGAACCACAACGAACATGTCAGTGAGCTGGACAGCTGCGGCCGGGAAGGTGGACTCTTACTCTGTCCTGCTGTACAGAGGCAGCCTGTTGGAGGGAAACCACACCGGCCTGAGCAACACCATCTTAACAGTATTGTTTCAAGGCCTGAAACCTGGAACGCTGTACAGTGTCAAGGTGGTCACCAAGAGTGGGCCTCTCTCTTACAGCTCAACTGCTTGGAATGCAACTTGTGAGTCACATAGCTGATATTTAAACATTGTTACATTGTGACGCTTAAACCTGTCCGTACGTTCTCCGTGTGTTTTGACCAGAACTAGCAGAAATGTTTGGATTGAGCACCGATTATACACTCTTCCTCCTCCTGCTCAGTTCCCAACCCTCCTGGCCCCATCATCGTGGAGTCCCAGACCACTGATGCCATCAACATTAGCTGGGCCTTACCAGAGGACATGGAGCTGAATCAGTACAACTTCACAGTGTTCAGTCTGAACCAGGAGTCCCAGATCAGAAACAACTGGATCCTGCTGGAGCAACTCCAGTCTGGAACTGCCTATAACATCTCTGTTGTTACTGTGGGCGCGCTTGGCTACCAGAGCACAGTGGTGACGACACGAAACTATACCAGTGAGTGTGATTAACATGCACTGAGACACACACACACACACACAAACACACACACACACACACACACACACCAGGGTTGTTATAGTTTGGGATTACATTTTTATATTGTTTTCAATTTTTATTTCAATTTCAATTGAGTTTTAGTTCGTTTTCAGTGTGGATTTGGAAGTTTTAGTTTAGTTAATTCCGTTTTTTTTAACAAATGTTATGTACAAACAGTAAATTATTTTAAAATGTTATTTACATAAATTTTTCAATTAGCGGTCAGTAAAAATAGCCAAAGATTCTTTGCCCAAAATCCACTCTCTTTTATACCCTTTACATAAACAAAAAGACAAAAGCTAAAAACAATTTATTTTATTTTTTATTAAGATAGATTTATTTATTATTTTTATTTCAGTTTACGTTTTCTTCAGTTAACGTTCAGTTTATGTTTTTTAATACCTAGTTTTGCCTTAGTTTTAGTTTATGATAATAACCTTGACACACACAAAAGACCTGATTCAGAAGTCTTTATTTCAACCTGCTTTATGAACCAGATGGGTGGGTTTTACTGCATCAGGGCCATTCAGAAAGGTAACAGATTGAACATAGAAAAGTACTTGACTTCCAAATGCTTTTCCTGATCGTCAAAACTCTCTAGTGCTCATTGTACCATCCTGTGTGGCAAATCCCACTCACTATTTATACTATTTTGCCCAGATCTGACACACAAACACGCAAGCACACGTACCTCTTCTGTATATCTGCTGTATCTCTGCTGTATCTCGGCTGTCTCCTTTTCCCAGGACCACACTCTGTCAGCATGCTGAGGCAGGCAGGAATCTCCCCAAATGCAGTGACCTTGCTGTGGGATCAGCCAGAGAGCAAACCTGGCTACTCGTACTTGGTGCAGGCCACCAACTCAGCCGACGGTTCCCTTTTTACATCTGTAGTAGTCTTCAACACCACACACGCTATCACTGGACTTCTGTCTGGGAGCAACTACACCTTCACTGTCACCACACAAACAGCAGATGGCACCCAGGCAACCCCCGTGACTGTGTCCTATTTTACACGTATGTATCCATCCTATCAAAAATACTTTCTGCACATTTCAGAAGTAAACGGTATAATACCAATATGTAAGGATATGTTTATTTTATTGTCATTCTTTTATCATGGATGTTAGCTAGCTCGTTTGAACTGAACTGAAATTTGTGATGTGATGTGCTGCTTACATGATAGATTGACAGAAAATGAAAGATTATTCTGTGTCTAATCGGTCTGATGGTGTTTTCAAAACACTCTCCTCTGTTTGTAGGGCCATATAATATTAGTGGGTTGGAGGCTAACACCTTGAACACAACCGCTGTACGTCTGAATTGGACGAGGCCACTGCAGTACAAGAATGGCTACAAATATCGGGTTGAGACCACTGGTTGCGCCTCCCGAAACAAAACCGTGGCAGAAGAAGACGCTGAGATTTCGGAGCTCACACCTGGAACCGACTGCATGTTCTGTGTTTTTGTCAGGGCAGAGGACTGCATAGAGGGAGAATCTTATTGCACCTCTCAGTACACCAGTAAGACCCTTATTTCTCATTTCTATTTGTTTATTTCAAGTTCTCAAGCTTGAGCATTATCCAAGGTGGGTTGACCAGCCTCGGTCCTCCCTCCACCACTGTTTACTACCACACCTCCTCCTATCAACCTTCCACTGATCTCCCTATTTTTGTCTTTTTGTCCTCCTTTTTCCTCCTGGTTTTCTTCCTATTTAACAGAACCTGAGCTGGTGCAACCCATGATCTCCAGCAATGGCTCTAACAGTTCAATGCTGGTGTTGTGGACAGCTCCCTTTGGCAATGTGGAGCAGTATGTGGTGTATCTAAACAGCACTTCCCAAGCTTTTCGCTCAGTGGAGCTGAACTCTACCAGTACATCCTTCCTGTTTGACAGCCTGTTAGCAGGAAGGAAATATAGCGCCATGGTGACCACAAGTAGTGGACCCTTCATTGCATCATCTGGATTCATTACTAATGCAACTTGTAAGTGCGATAAACATGTTATATTTTGAGGCTTTCAACAGCGTCCTTTTTAGTAACTCACAGTTAAACACGCACATCTCTGTGAGCCATTGAAGGACGTTAGAATTATGTTACTGATGTTGTTGAAGTTCCTATTGGCAAACTAAGTATATTTCATACAATCAACTGAGTTCCCATCATTGGAATTTCCCCCTCAGTTCCTAACCCACCGGGGCCCATTGGGATCCTGATGAAGACAACCAGTTCCATTCACATAAAGTGGGAAGAAGCCCCTCTGATGGCCAATGCATCATTCCACTACCTAGTGACTAACACGCCATCCCAGGGAGCTGAATACACCACCACCACCAACACCAGCCATACATTTTCCTTCCTGCTTTCTGGAACTTCCTACAACATCTCCGTGGCAACAGTGGGGCCCATGGGCTTTAAGAGCGAGGAGGTCCGGAGTCACATGGTCACCACAAGTAAGGGTTTTATTTATGTACACAAGTGATACACAAGTACAAGTGTACACACGCACACACACACACACACACACACACACAACATTTTCCACTTTTACCTTAACTGTAGTAACATATCTCTTTTTAATCAATCAGGACCAAAGAGTGTGAAGTCTCTAGGAGCTCTAGAGACAGAAGAGGAGAGCATCACACTGACATGGGTCAAACCTGACGACTACAAAGAAAGCTATCGCTACTATTTGACCTGGGGTAACTCAGATGGGCCTACCAGCAGCAATGAAACAACTGAGAGAGAGGAGCTTAATATCAGCAAGCTGGTCCCTGGCAGCTCGTATAACTTCAGTGTGACCACAGAGACCTTGGACCGAACACAGGGTGCCCCAGTGTCGATTTCCAGTTGCACAAGTATGCTCATAGCAGTTTGATTAATTTCATATAGAATTTATGCAATCAAAGTTATTTGCATGATTTTTATCTGTGAATTGTGCGTAATAGGTAAAATGTGAAAAACAGGCACATTGTGTTTTTGTGTTAAATAGATTGTTAATCTTCGCATTCAGAGCTTTAAAGTGGTAAATTACATAACAGGTCAATACATAATTTAGTTTGAATTATTAATTTGTTATAATTAATCAAAAAGTGCATTTTGATAAAAAAAATTCTGATGTAAAATGGGTCTCCTGTACAGTTAAATGGGCCTGGGTTGGTAACGGTTTCCTTTAATTGATTTATAAAGGATATAAAGGAAGTCATTCACTACAGATGATAAAACACTGTCATAGCTAAGATATGTTTTAGATCACCCAAGGATATTGAAAAATAACATCCTTTAATATAATTTACTGTTTTATCTGTCTATCATCAATGTTCAGTTCTTCCTGTGACAGACTCATTTCTGTTTAACCCTGCAGATGCGAGCCCAGTGACTAACTTTGAATGTAATGGTCCAAATAGAACTGAGGCCAAGGTCATCCTGTCCTGGACCAAACCCAAAGGCCTGAACTCTGGCTTCCGGGTCACTGTAGCGAACCACAACAAGACCAGCACTATCAACTTGAATAACGCCTGTAACCTTAACTGTAGTCACACTGTCTCTAACCTGAAGTACAGTACAGAATACAAACTGACCGTGGAGACACAGAGCTGTGGAGAACCCAGCACTCCCGTATCCCTCACCTGCACAACCGGCATCACAAGTAGGACATCATTCTGTGTGAATATTATAATTTGGAATAGATAACAATAGAATGTAATTGTACATACTATGAATATGATCAAAAACATTTCATTCAAGTGTTTGACAGTGTTTAATACATAGATATTGTTTTAAAGCTCACCACTAGGTGGAGAGCTTCTATATGTTGGTTTGTCCATAAAGAGAACCTTTTTGGGGGACAATGTTTCATAGACTTCCATTCATTTTGGATGCTCATCCAGTTTCATTGGCTTACATCTGTGGCAGTTACCTCTACTGGCCAGTAGACGGCACTATCTCCTCTGTGACGAAAATCATGGGAAGGCTTAAGCAGGTTGCCTTGGGTCGTCTTGATTTTTGTCGTTTGTGTGATGTTGTCATCAGCTTAGCCTACATGTTGGGAATTATTGGAAATTGTGAATGTACAACAAGTGATATACTTGGCTTTGATACTTCAAGCTGTTATATTGGTCAGCTTCACAGACAAAACAGGTGGCGAGCTTGAAACTAGCACTAAGCTAGTTTTCACTTGATTTGAATAATTTTTGGCTTGTTGTGCAATATGTGTAAGTATTTACAATAATCTATTCTTCCTCCTTTCTTTTTCTTAAGACCCACCGATCCCACCGAACTATGAGTCACTGGTGAGCGTGACTGAGACAAAACACAACATGTTCTCCATTCAGATTGACCCCAGCCTGCTGAACGCAAACAATGGGCCAATCACACATTTTGGGGTGCTGGTGACAAACAACATCAATGGTGGGGTTTCTTTGTGTTTTCTTATTCTGTCAGTAAATATCTGTCGTAATCATGTCATAATCCTGTCACAATCCACTAGTGCTGAAATGACTATATTGCATGACTTGGACGTTGGAGTTAGAATTTGTTATTCCTAGTGTATATTTGTATCCCCTGGCGACGAGTGAACGCTCTACCAGTCACATTTCTTTACCGATTTCTTTTACATTTTAATAGCACATTTATATGGCTTAGTACTCGGCGCCAGACTAAATTTGTAAAAATATCTTAACATTTTACCGTTTTATGGGGAAAAACGTTTCAATTTTTGCCTATTTTGGCACATGGAGCTTGTGAACGCTCTGCACAGTACAATTCTTGACTGACTCTTCTCAAATTGTGATAACATATAGATATGGTTCAGTTCAGTACAGTAATTTTGAAAATATTTCAATATATATTCAAATATTGTGGTTTTGGCCTATTTAAGCACATGGAGCTTATGAGCGCTGTGCAAGGTATAATTATTCACAGATTTCGCTGAAATTGTGGTGGGACACATATATGGGTCAGTACATAGCGGCAGATGAAAATTGTCAAAATATTTGAACATTTGACCATTTTACGGTGAAAAAACTTTGAGATTTTGGCCTATTTAGGCACATATTCCACCATTAACACTCTAATTCTTTAAAGCTTCAACCGATTGGCTTGAGATCTTCAGAGAACATTGGAAGTGGTACAAGGACGAACCCCATCTACGATGGCAGAATGCCAGGGGTCAAAATGTCAAATATTGGGGTTTTATCCAATGTTAACAGTTGAACTCTTGCATGCTTCAACCGATGGATTTAAAATATCCAGGGGTGATGGAAAGCGGTACAAGGATGAACCCCATGGAAATTCAGCACCACCTGATCCAATATGGCCCGATCACCTCCAATATGACCCGATCACCAGGGGTCCAGTGGGGTTTTGTCCATTTACCGGTGACCATTTTGTATTTTTAGTAGCCATTTTTTATTTTGTGAAAAAAGTTTCACTTTGAAAACATGGAAAATTATAATACATACTTGCCATAAATATATTATAATCTGTAGCAGGGCCTAGGCGTTACACCTGTGGCGGGGGATACAAATGGCGTCACGGGCGACAAGGAATGTGTAGTTATTTCTCATAGCATTAACAATGTAGACTCTTGAAAGTGTTAAGAGTGTTGCTGTCAAAAGCCATTGACTATTGCAATATAACAAAGATACTCTTCCTCTAATTCCCTCACCCTCAGCTATAGATACTTCTAATCTCAAGCAGTACTTAGTGAATACCTATCAAGAGTGGAGCAGACAGGCTACTTCCGTATACCTGGCAACAGTCAAAGACAACCCCAGCCAATCCCGCAGCGGAGGGAACCATCTGACCGTAAACATAGGGGACGCAACCGAATGGAAGGGCTACACCAATGGTGCCCTGAAGGACAATGAACAGTATAAGTAAGAACAGAAAACATATTGTGGATAAATAGGTGTGGAGCAACTGGTAACGTAATAACTTGGATAATCTAATAGCTTGTCAAAATGAATTAAAATGTCCCTCTATATGGGTTGGAAATGTAATAAATCCTGTTAATGTAATAAATTGCTGTATTATGTAATAACATAAGAATAAGAAGAATGCAATAACTGGAGTTGGTACATTATTAGTCAATAATATTATTACATCATAAGTTTAAAATATGTTACGCCCCTTTTGAAGTAATAATAATGTAATAATGCAATAATGTGATGTATTTGATCACATTAACAGGGTTTACTACATTTTCGACCCATTTAGACAGAAATATTTATTACATTTTGACAAGTTATTACAACTGGCAGATATTATATTATCAGTTGCTTCAAGGTGTTTAGTGAAAGAGACTGTTTTAAAGTTAGAACAGATGAAAATACACCATTTAGGACTACAGAAATTCTAATCACTAAACTGATGTTTTGTTTGATATTGCAGTTATGCGATTGTAGTATTCACACAACTGAATGTGCAGCCAAATGGCCTTGTGAATAATGTATTGTCACTGGCCTCAACAACGGTCTTCTATTCTCCTGTAAAACTCCCACAGAACCCAGGTACCACATTCAAAACCAAAGTTTGTGACTTTGTTTGGAAATTTTAAAAACCTGGAATCCCCACAATGTGAGGAAATGCTCATTGTCCCTTTATTTTTTTCTCTGTCTTATTCTGTCTCAACATTTAAGTTGTCATTAGCATCGCTGTCGGAGCAACATTGGGAATATTTTTTGTCCTCTTCATCATCACCATCGGCTTCATCATCTACTGGAAAAGGTATTGTCATCATCATCATAAATAACTATTAAGTGACAGTGTGTATGGGACTAACCTCCTAGATGATTAGTGTAATGGCTTTATTTTGTGTTTTATATATATAGGTTAACCAAGAAAGAATCTTCAGACATCCAGATTCATTCCATGAGGTAAGGTTTTAATCTTTGCCATATTATAAATCTTAAGTAAATGAACGACAAGTATTTCTGTAACTGCTGGTCAACATCACTGTTTTCTCTCTCTTTTTCAGAGCCAAAACGTGAGTATAAATCCCTTACATCAAATAGTATGATCAGATCTATTAAGTCATACGACAGGAATAGATTAAACTGCAGCAAGTAGCAGCAACAGTGGTTTACTAATCATTTGTGTTGTCTTGACTTCTGGTGTCCATTTGAGCAGAAACCTGGCTGTGACGGTGGAGGACTATGAGGCTTACTACAGGAAGCAGAAAGCAGACTCCAACTGTGGCTTCGCTGAAGAGTTTGAGGTAAAGCATAAACCTAATAATGAGTTAAATGAGTTAAATATGAGTTGCTTTTCTGGCACCTTACATATGCCAGATGATGGGCGCAATGTAAGACACCCAATCATCAATCATTCTTTTGTTGTTTAAAGGACCTGAAGCCTGTTGGTACAGCCCAGGCAAAGACAAGTGCTCTGGCTTTGGAGAACAAGCCCAAGAACCGCTACAACAATGTGCTTCCCTGTGAGTCTCTATAACAACAGCCACCTCTGCACCTCTGCTGCTGCCAACAGTAACACTGTTCACTATTTAACATATATCATCGCTTATCATATCTATGACCTAATCACATTTATGCGCTTAGATGAAATCAAAGTCATAATACAACATGACTGAATGCAATAACATCAAGGGCAATACAATAATTCCATGAATTTTAATTCTCTACAAACATTGCACTCGGCTTGCACAACAGTGAGCATCGCTGCAGCCGTAACACTGTATACACATATTGTAGCAGTGTAAATTACCTTTTGAGGGCGCCATTGTTTTTGTTTTGTTTTTTAAAATCTTCATCAAGCATTCATTTCCCCTCTTTTCTCACCTCCTAGATGACTCTTCTAGGGTGAAACTCTCTATCCATGGGAGTCCATTCGATGACTACATCAATGCTAACTACATCCCGGTGCGTACTGATGCTCTGTGAACCAGCTCTCTGCCTCAGTCATTGCTTCACCCTCTAGTGTCATTAAATATCCCACTGGAATTTAACATTTACCAGCCAACGCTGCATAACTACTCGTTCGGTAGTCACCTCACGGCATTTTAACTATTCCATCTTCATCCATGTTGATGTGTGAATCACCTAGAAAACCTAATGGATGTTTATGTTCTTGGGTTGTTTTTATTTGCCAGGGTTACAACTCCAGGAAGGAGTTTATTGCAGCCCAGGGTCCTTTGCCCGGCACGGTCAACGAGTTCTGGAGGATGATCTGGGAGAAGAATATACAGACTCTGGTCATGCTGACCCGCTGCAATGAACAGGGACGAGTAAGTACAAACACAAACACACTCACCACACCTAGCGGCAACATGCATGCTCACACGCGCGCACACACACACACACACACACACACACACACACACACACACACACAATTGATTCTCCTCTTGTCTATCTCACACATCCTTCGTCTTCCCATCCCAGGTAAAATGTGAGCAGTACTGGCCTTCTGACACAAAGCACTTTGGCAACATCACTGTGACAACCACCTCTGAAATAAAACTTGAAGACTGGACCATCAGGGACTTTGACATCAAAAATGTAAGTTGAAAGATACAATATGTATATACAGCGCGGATTCAGTCCGATCTTGAAAATCACCCTTCCAGAGAATCTTGTATCTTGTATCTTGTATCTTGTAAGTATGGTGAGGCAGCTTTTTGTAGCTATGCACCAGAGATTTGGAACATACTCCCACCACAGATTAGACAAGCAACCTCTGTTGATAATTTTAAGAAGCAGCTCAAAACCTATTTTTAGCTTTTGATTAATTTCAATCCTCTATTTGATAT
>OMLI01013679.1:11177-21989 GCA_900302605.1 Rondeletia loricata
ACCTGCATGAAATCCAGGCTCGTCTTTTCTCCAAGAACCCTCACCTGCGCTACATGTGAGTACACTCACACACTCTCTCTCTCACACACACACACACACACACACACACACACACACACACACACACACACACACACACACACACACCCTCCCACTCACTAACACACTCTATCTTCCCTTATGATTCAATTTTCTGCATCAGAGCTATTTTAATTTACTTTAATTTATGTATTTAGCTGTTGATCACTTCAATATTGTGTTTTATCACTGTGCAAAGAAAAATATTTTACTATTCTAGCCTATTGTCCGTGTCCTGTAGCAATGCTTCAGAAAGTATTTTCAGGAACTAAGAAAAACGTATTTTCTTATGGACATCAATGCATTTTTTACATCTTACAATGCATCGTCAGGTGTCAACCTACTATGACTAATATCATATTTGTTACCCCTTCCTTACCACATGAAATCAGCTGAAGTTGCATTAAAAACATAAGCAATCTTCCCTCCCTGGAAGCCCAGTCAGCAGCATTACACTAGGGTGCCACTTCTGTGCCACTGCTGACTTTGTTTATGTTTATTTTATTGGATTAAAGTCATTTTTCCTGTTGAAATTGGCTGAGCTCTTATTTCAATGTATCCTGCTGTGTACAGTTATTTAAAATATCTACATAATGCACTTTCTTATTGTACTTCCTGTAATACCCCCTCCCCCCCTTTACAGATTTCTTCTTTCAAAATATTTCCTCCAACATAAAAAATCAGTATCATATTTAAGATAGCTTGTGTGCTGGACGGCACGGCACAAGGGTGTGAAGCGACTTGTGACAATCTTATTGCATGAAGCCTTCAGCCTGCATGTCAACTCGTGACCCCCCTATACTCTCAGTCCTGCTCTCTCTCTCCATCCTTGTCCCTTTTTCTCGAGATATTTCAGCCACTTCAGCTGCAGCTACAGCCGTCGGTGGTCCCTGAAGACCGACACGCTCGTCACTTTCAGGTTTACACTTGATCCCGGCAGCAGGGGACTTGTCTCCACAGTGGCTCTCGCTGTTGAGCCATGCACATTTCTGATAACTGAGGAGGAGGTGACGAGAAGTAATGAAGACATGCCTAAGACTTGAGTTTTCACCATGAGATGTCAGTGAACAGGGTGCAGAAACTGCTGCATAGGGTAACCTTAGAACAGTGCACTATGCAGCCTGACTCTGGCCAGCTGACCATTTAAAGTTTGGCTTTCGTCCTCATTTCTTTCTACAAATAGGGCCTTGGAAGCATCTGGGTTACATTCGGGTAACCAACCAATATCTTGGACCTTTGGACTCTTTGACATTAAAAGATGAATCAACAAGGATCAAAAATGATTTAATACAACATAACGCACAGTGGCATGTGAATATATTGTGTAGCAGCATACAACAATATGATTGTGAAATTAGTTATATTCGGAGGAGGATAAAAAACAAAGGAAGTTGCCATACTTTGGCTCATGCCTCACCCATCAGTCTTAATCATACCTAATCAAATAACATATATATTTTTAACCTACTTGGGGTACCAAATGGGGTTGACCACATTACAGTAATACAGTTCGGATCATGTCAGGTATGTCAGGTATTGGTCACAGACAGTATATCAAATTAACTTTCAAATACTGTCTTTGTGATTGTCTAAATTTTCTGGGATTCAGCCCAACACACTAAAATAAACCATTAAAACTATTTGCAAATAGTTATTTGATCCAGGTCTTTATATGGGTGTCGACTGGAAGATTGGTTTGGTAGATAAAGTGTCAGAAACCTGTTTTTTTGGTGTTCATCTCAGAGCCTTCTGTATTTCTGCACTGCTCAACAGGTTAAGTCAGTCCATCAATCTGATGGTAAATGAATGACACCCCTTTCACCGCCACCTCAACCTCTTGTCTCTTCACCATATCACACTCTCACACTGGGCGCTTCACTCCCTTGATCTCTGCAAGGGTGTCAAGTGACTGCTTGTTCTTCTCCCTCGCCTGTGCCCTCCTTGCTCACTGGTGGGTGTGAGTGACTTGAGTGCCAAGAGAGCTTTGAATATCAGAGAGAGGGGGGACAAATAAAAGGAATAAGCGCCGCAAGCCCTCAGTCTTCCAGACGCAAAGAGAAGACAGTGGAATAACCATGCCTGAGGCTCCTGATGCAGGTATGCAGATACTTTTTGAGGACAGGATCATTCATTTTGACCAGTCTGAAGACAGGATTTCAGAGGCGAGGTTGAGGTTTGAAACTGGTAGACTTGTTTGGTTGGAGGTGTCAGGAAGGTATAGTAGCCTGCAGCATGTATCAATCAATCAGTCAATAACCTTTATTTAAACTCGAAGGACACTGAGGTTGCCCTCATTTACAGTGACGACGAGTAGAGATAAAATAATACAAGGATAATAAAGAACAGAAATAAAAACTATGATAAAAACTAAAAAAAGCACAACATAAAAAAATAAAATAGATTGGATAAAATAGATAAAAATAGGATAAAATAATTTAATTTAAAAGAACAAGAAATTCAGCTAAAACAATTACAGTGTGATGTGCAAAATTCAGAAATCATAGTTTTAAATTGTCCAAAAGTAGGAAGAGTAGCCATTTTTAAAGTGCTCTGCAGGGCATTAGTACTAAATATTCAAGGATGCTACAGACAGTAACATCTCAAATGTTTGCCACACAATCCCATGGTATTGCACTCAATAGCTATACAGTACAAAAGTCAAAAAGGAAAAAGAAGTGTTGAAAAAAATCGTAATTTATCAATCCTAATCTAGCAGATTCATGTATGAAATGTCATCTTCAGAGGTGAGAAGTTATAATAACATGTCTGAAAGGCATGTTTTCCAACTGGTTGCCATACGATTAATGATGTAACTGAAAAGGTGCTCAGATTTATGACGGAGTTACTTTGTAGATTTTGTTGAATCTATACCAAGATAGAAATAAACAATGCTGCTGCAAATATGACTGATTCGTTTTGGTTCGCTCCGTTTCCTGTCATGTCTGATGAGCCATCGTATCCTCTTTGACCCAGCGTGGCTCTAAATCACTGTACTGACAGTAAGCTAAGATAAGACATGAAGAGACTGCAGTAGAGAATGAGAATGTGAGAGGGAGTTGAGTTTTCCAGGCCGAGGACATGTGAGATGACTTAACCTCTCAAACGTCTACATCACACTTCAACCTTATTGAATATAATGGGCGTTGCTGTATTTGTTACGTTGGATATTGCTCCTAATTCTGCCCTTTCTATGTCTTCATCTGTCCATGTCTCCATCCTTTCCTCCATCTAAATCTGTCCCTTTTTTATTTTTGTCCCAGAAACATAACCAGGCACTACTTTAATTTGCCATAAACAGCTAGGGAGTTTGTCTATGTAATATGGATACGGTTCCACTTTGTGCCCCACCCACCACTCTCTTAGTCCAAGCCCAACTCAACAGCTAACCTTAGACTACAGGGCTCAAATAACCAGCTCCTCTCTAAATGATCATTTATACCTCTTGATTTTCATACTGAACATAATATTTGATAGGAAGAAATGGAGGATTGCAAAGAGTTCAGTTAACAATATGTGTCTTTGCTAAATATTATTAACCAGGAGCTGCAAGATGTTTCACCCTGGGACTTATGTTGTTATCAGTTTTTTGGTTTTACCTAATATGAACCCCCCCACACACACACACACACACACACACACACACACATACACACACACTCATACACACACACACACACACTAACTGCTAAAAATAGTCTGCCATAACCCCTGACCTTTTCCACCTCATTTTTTCCCCTCATAAGTTCATAGTATATCACACACCCTATCAGGTTTGCAATCCTAACTGAGATAAATCATTATGAAATCCATCACTTTGTTCCAGAAAGGCCTGGCTCCCTTCCCAATTTGGTGTAGCTCCAATTAATCCAATCAAACACATGCCAGTTTACTAGTCAGTGGGCGTGAGCGGAGGAGGAGGATCACAGCAGCGGTATGATTCGTGGTCATAATTCCTTTCATCATTGCGACGTGACGAAACATTATGAGGCTACGTTAAACTGAAACCGCTGCCTGAAGTTTCCCCTGTCCCCAAAAGTGTTAATCTATTTCAAGATACAAATACTTGGAAATGAAATTTATATTTGTCCTTGTTGGAAAAAATTATGTTTTTTTTGTTCTTTTGAAACATGTTGTTTGTTCCTCTTTCATATTGCACTAATAATTGAGATTTTATGTCGTACATGGATGAGGGTCAGACCGCCATATTTTATGACTATACTTGGTTTTTGTTCTCTACTCTTCCTGTCATAACTATATGACAACAACTCCTGATGACAACCTCTCCATCACCACCTCCCTTTTCAACACCAAGTTAAGCATACTGTAGTTTCCCTAGGAAGAACACCTTGGCTTGTTCTGCCTTTAGTAAATCCTATCATCAAGACTGTCATTTTAAATACAAGTGTTTTACCGTGAGGCTGGATTATTCCCCCAGATGTAGCCTCATAAGACACTTTGGACTGGTTGCTGTGTATGGTCACGTTACGGTATCTCTTGATAACATGCTGTCCACTAAATATAACCTGCCCACAGCAAGTATATCAGTTTCTCTGTGCAAAGCTGAGATGATATACAGTGTATATATATATATAATGGCATTTTTGCTTAATCATTCTGCTAATTGGGGCTTATGACATAATATCAGATCAGTTTTCCTTTACAATTCCTCGATATTGCATCAGTTTACATCAATGATGAGGAGCTACACCTTTAATATTTTTCCCCATGATGTTTTTACATCCATGCAGTCAATTGACATGTTAACTAACTGGCTAATTTGCAGCCATTATTCTTTCAAGATGAAAACTTTATGCTAATAACAACTATAATGGCAGGCTGATGTTATATATATTGAGAGTTCAGACCTGGGTCGCAAATCATATTTAGAATTTGGAGCGGCCAGGTTAGTTGTCAGAACATTTTATTGAACTGCTTTCCAAATACTTTCCTTTGACTGTTTAAACTTTCTGGCACTCTTCTGGTATTTTCCTATGTGGCACACAGACTCCACCCACCTGGTACTCCACACAGATTAAAACTAACATTAAGAATACCTGTACTCTAAGGCTTTGCTATATTTGTTTGCTTATAGAAGATACATACGAACCACTGTGTACAAACAAATATAGTGTGGAGACGTCTTTATCAACTTTGTGGCACACTGTCAAGAGGGACCCGGTGATTCGTAGAGGTGTGACAAGGTCAGGTCACTTGACACCTGCCTGTATGTCTGGGACAATAAACATGTAGTAAATTAAGCTGTCTCAAACTCTGTCTGCCTGTGCTAACCATGGATAGGTAGACAAACCTCGCTCTGAAATCCTGAGGCGTTAATACAAGATACACACAAACCAAAGTTATGACTCATTACACTAAAAAGAGGTTGCTAAATCATGACTTAGCATGAAAAAGAGCTTGTTTTCCTGTACTGTAGTAACAAAATGATACCCAAAATGTCTACAAAATAGCCAAGAGACCCTATGATGCCAATGAACCTCTGCAGAATTGTCATTTTTAATAGTATAGAATATTAGCAAAAATGAAGTAAGAATTGGTAGATATGGCTCAAGGTCCTGTCAGATCACACAGCAGCTTGCCATGGTCTCTGAAGAATACAAGCAGGTTACTAACAAGCATATTTTACCAAACTTCATCAGTAACACATCTACCCACAAGACAAATAATAATATTATTTCTGTATCTGCATATTGTGTGTGAATGAATAAACCAAACTAAACTAAAAACCAAACTAAACTAAACATATGGGAATCCACAGACAAGACACTTTCTGAAGGAAACATTCAAACTGTGGGGAACAACAGTCCACAAGTTCACTGCGTTACTTTTATCATGAACCTGTTGAAGATTATCAAGATTCTCAACCCAAGCTGATATGACTTAGCAGATGCTGATACAGATTTACACTCAACACAGTGTTATGTCCTCTGACAGGGACTAAGGAGTTTTTCCACCAGAGTGTTAGTATGTGTAGCGAGTGGCAATCCGCTTGGTATATTAGCAAATACTCTCATATTGTAGGATATTGCAATATCTGCACCTACAAGGTAATGGGCAATGATCCTGGTATGTTTCTCTGAAATATGTGTTACTCAGAGTTTAATATTATCTTTTAAGAAGTCATATGGGATAAATACAGCTGTACACTTATAGTATAAGGTCAGTTTTTAAATGATAAACTATGAAAACGCAAAAGTACAATGGTATTAAGATATGACTTGAGTCAGCTGGCCTGTTTGCAGGAGGCCCCAGCTGAACCCAATCTGTCCTACAATATGCAAATTGAAAGGAATTATAACAAATGACATACTTTATGAACACATTTAAGAACTAGTAGACTAGAAAGCCAAGCTCAGTCATGATTATATTTTCTATAATAACAATCAAATTATTTCAAAACACCTATTTTATCAAGAATATTGCCACAAACTACAGCTGAACAGTGAAGCAGAGCTCAAACCGGACTATTCAAGGAAACAGTGGGCAGCTCATGAGACCTGGCATGACTTCAGCAAGGTCATAAGACACCATCCTTGGCCTTTTCCAGCCACCGCAGTAATGCAGTCGGCCCCGGAGAGACACTTGGGCAGTCGGGTATATAATATGCCTCTATTTCAGATAAGAATTTTCTTTTACCATATTTAGGACTCAACAAATACACTGACAGCACTCCACACTCCTGGGTAACAAATTGAGACCTTTTGCCCTCCCCTGCGACGCTCCAGTTTGACCACAGAAATGAGTCTTGGCAACCAACAAAGATAGTCTGGTCCATTTCTGAAATATCCGGCTGATAAAATGACCCTGAGTTCACTGAAATTTAGGGTGAGATATCAGTTTCAAGGAATATGTGCCATGGGTTATGCAGCCTCATACAAATTCCATGTTTGGCCATTTTAAAGTGAATATTAAAGGTACACTATGAAATCAGATATACTCTCAAGTAAACATACCTGAAATAACCGGGTTATATTAAGACCATCTGTTGCAGACAAACAGCTAGATAAATATCGTAAACTCAGAGAGAAGAGAACAGAAAATTCTTGTTCCATGTGTGGTTCATGATCCTCCATCTCTTTAAATTAGGAAAGATGAGGGACTGTTAAAAACCCCCAAATTACCATGGAAGTAAACATGGAAGTGGATGAAGACAGTAAGACATTATCAACAGATAAAAAAGCAAAGCGCAGTCAGAAACAATATATTGTTAGTATGTCTAATCGTATGTAAATATATGTATAATGCATGTTTCTAATTATCTTTTTTTTTCCTGTTTCTATTTTTCAGTGAAACCGGAGGGGGAGGGTAAGTCAGCTGCACCACAATAGTGAACTGCTGACCTTTTGTGTGCTTTACATTATCACATAGTGACTTGATTATAGCTCTCACATTTTCACATTTGTTCACATATGCATGTCAACTGCCTATGTCATGCAGCAGAGCAGGCGCTGCCTTCTGAGGGTGTGTAAGTCCTTTATGCCAGCATGCTTTACGTTCAATATATGTGTATTTATAAAGCCATTTACTCAACTGACGTAGCGGCCGGAGGGTGCAAGGGGAAACATACTTGGTGTGATGTGAGCCATGTTTTAGTGTGGTCATGTGATGCTACGCCGGATCTGTGTTTCACACTGATGACATGTATTTGCTCAGCTGTTGAAGTGTGTTTGAAAATATATTTTCCAATGGGCTACCATGATATTGTTTTTCATTTGTTGTTTCTATTTATAATCCACTAATTGTAGCCACAGAAGAGGGTGAGGGAAAACAATCTGGTGTGACTTGTGTTATAATATGTGACACTGAGTGCGTTTGTGTTGAACTGAGTGATGTCAAACGAATTTGAACTAATCAATCAGGGTAATTATCTTAATAATACGGAACAAGTGGTTTTGGTATAGATAATAATAATTACTGTAAGAGTCCAAGTCAAGAAGATATAAGTCATTCAACATGAAGCTGCTGAAGAGCATAAGGCAAAAGGCAATTATGTTCACTCATTTTAGCTGAAGCAGCACTTACAGAGGAGGGTAAGAGCAAAACTGTTCTGCTAATTGCGCTGAAATTGTCTAATGTGAAAGATAACTGAAGTGAACTGAAGCCTCTTAGTGTGATATTTATGCAATGAGCCTGTCTGCACATTTATGAACATCACAGCATCGCGAGACTGTGAGTGGATTTCTTTAGCATGTATGTAGAGAAACGGTCCGTGTGTATAAAGCAAAAATAGTTCATGCTCATGCAAGGCATCTGTGTGGATTTTGATATACACGACTGATCTGGATGCAATTTCCAAATCTGTGATTTCTATTTCTTAAAATGACTTTGAGTTTACATTTTACTGTAGGCATGTGAAGTGTGAGGGAATATCTGAGACTGTTCTCTGTCTTTGCATTTTGAAGTTGCAGTCGATGTTTTGTGTTTGTGACGTTCCTCACGTCACATTTCTGCTTTCAATCAGTTAATAATGATATTTATTTGCTCAGCTGAAGCACAGCCAGAAGAAAATGGTAAGGGACCTCTTAGTGTCAGGGAATACACACTGTATTCTGACTCCTCAACCATATTAGTATAACTAAATTAATACATAGTGAGTATTTTCTCAGTATAATGGGATTCAAGCTAATTGTCACTCATTTTCTTTAGATGCACCACCAGAGGCAGGTAAGGGAGAGCACTATATTTTGAATGTACTGATTTAATGTATCTGTCTATATAATGCATCTATGTAATGTATTCACAGATATGAGTGCATACATGTGCTAGACTGTGTGAACGTGATGTGCATGAATGTTGTATGTTGTAGCATTTAAATTCAGAATATTTTTCAAGTTTGTTTGCTAACTGAATGTCCTTTATGTTTCTGAATAAATACTATAATAAACTATGTCAGTATCAAGGTCAATGACTGCTATACCATTTCACATGTGAATGCCTTTGTGTTGTATTTTTCATTAAACTGATAAACAGACTATTCTATGATTGAACCAAACTATGGGTGATTTGTATGTGTTTGTTTTATTTACTGTTGTATTTCCAAGTACATTATACAACAATATACTGTATGCTCAGTTCTGGTTTCTATACGTTCTATTTATGTACTTATTTATGTGTTTGTGTTTGGCATGCAGTAACGCTAAACTTGATAAAAGGAAAACACTGTTCAGCTGAATGATGGATTGGATTTCTGTGGATTTTTATAACATTTGATGTTGCATGATTTTTCTGTTTTCTCTTTGTCTGTGTACTGGGATGTTTATTACATTGTTTGTTATCAGTTTCTATTGCCACTCTATATAAGTTTGCTTCCTTGTTCGCAGCATATTCAGACACTGGAGAGGATGGTAAGAGAAACAGACATCTCTATCGGACACTTTACTTTTGCCCCTCCGAGAGCATGGTCTGTAACATATTATGTTGTGTATCATTCTGATATTATGTGCTGGTCAGAATGTCACATCATATATGAAGTGTTTAGTGGACCTGGGTCCATTTTTATTTGAAATCCTTTTGACTACTTAAATTTGGACTGAAATTAAAGCAAGAAAAAATGCAATTATTCAAAGGCTTTCAACAATTTTGATAAACTGGATGTTCACCAAATTCCAAAGTTGTCTATAGGCCTTTTTTGGCTGGGCACTATCTTGAAAACAAAACATCACCAGGTTGGGAACTGAACGCGAGGCGTGACGCCTGATTTGCTCCGTAGAGAACCGTGGCTATGAAATAGAATTAAGTTCTCTTCCAATCATTCACTCAATGTCACCAAAGAGAAAGTAACGTTCATCACAGAAGTGTTAAAACTGTCATATTCAACAAACTGCTAGACCAAATTCTAATTGTCAACATGTTTAAAGTAATACTTCCTCTGCTGTGGACAGAATAAAGGTATGCAGGGAGTCCCTGCTTGACATAGCACCTGTATCCTCTACAGACCAAGCAGCCCCCCTAGCTGAAGTGGCTTCTCTGGTAGTACCTTCAACTGAATAATAATCAGTATGATTGACATGTGAGGCCCAGACCGGGCATAGAGCATTCATGAGTTTCTTAATGAGGAGAAACTGGACAATGGAATTACAGATGGTCCATTTGCCGTACTGAGTGCAAGATAAATTAGCATAAGCTGTTACGCATTCATTTGCCACTGAGGCTCTGACTCTGTCCAAGTCTCATTCACTGCTGTGTCCTCTACCTCTGTCCCCCAACCAAATGTAGCGGCATCCCTTTATGCCACCAGACACGGCATTGACAAATCATGTTTTCCGTGCTCCTTCAGCTAAGAAGAATGTGTTTTTCCATGGGAAGAGCCCTGCCCAACACTTCTGTGAGCTGTGATACCAGCTCTCTTTTGCTTCTGCAGTTAAAACAATGAGTGGAAACACAGCTGTGGTTCATGTGTAACAGAGGATCACCGGCAGCTGCTGCTGCTAACATACCAAGTAACCTCAGACATAATCACACTTATATAGTTTCCCCCCAACTGAACATTTGTGCTGTGGGAAACTGAGAGCAGAGCTCAAGCAGGCTGCGGTCACCCAAGAACTCATAGTTACCAAGTCAAGATCGGTCCCCAGTCCGGAAGCCAGTTTGGGTATTGCCCCGTGCTGAGTTTGCAGTCAGTGGGTCTATTACAGAGGGATTAGCGAGCAGTGTGTGGGAAGTGCTTGTCATTACAAGGCCATTTAAAGCCATACCCATGGGGGTGTTGTGTTATTT
>OMLI01013699.1:16628-28274 GCA_900302605.1 Rondeletia loricata
GGATGGGAACCCTTAATACATATATAGTGCGAACAACAATAAAATGACAGCAAAAACATTCCTTTCATTGCACTTGTGTTGTTACAAAGTTTGTGTCGTTAAAAACAAAATAATGTTGTTGTCAGTATAATCACGATACGAGAATGATCGGTCATGTATCTTCGTGTGACGGAGCAAAGTAATACTCCACGTAGGTGGCAGGCAGCAGCTTGACAGCTAATGAAAGCTGACCGTCACTATTGCAGCGTAAAAGGAGGACCGTGAGCGGAGCTCCAGACACGCTGCTCAGTACATAGGACTGTAACACAACTAGACTACACATATACACTTGAACAGGTGGCATAAAGACAGTGATTTTGATGGCTTATCCCTTTGAAACCAGGAGATTTGCCTGGTCAGTTTTAAAGTGTCCTGGCGAAGAGGAGGGCTGACTGTCGACAAGGTCCGTACGTAGTGTCGAGTGAGGGGCGGATGGGTGATATCTGTGACGATCAGACGTGACGTTTGGAGAGGGTTGACGAGCAGTCATAGTGAAACGGGTTTCAGGAGTGGCGGGTGAAGGTGTGAAGGATACACAGCAGCTATTTGGATGGTCTATGAGGTGCTTTCTGGAGAGACGACTCTTTGGCGTGCGGTCTTGGGCCGATTGCGAGCGGCACCGGAGGAACGGTCACTCTTGGTTTCGGACGGATGAGTTTCGGCCTGCGGAGAACCTGCGTCGCCCACCAGCTCACGCAGGAACTTAAACTTGGACAGGAAGAGCTGCCAGACTACATACCAACCTGAGGGGTAAGGAGGGAAAGCAATTATAAATTCACTCTCACAACATTCAAATACCTTTGATTGATTCATTGCATTAGATTTTCACATAAACATCCATCCAAACAGTCTCAGTATAGAACACAACTATGAAATGGACTTGATATAATGAATAACGCTCATCAAAAATATGGCAACGTTGCATTAACGCATACATCTGTTAATGTTTACTCAGGGTATACAGGTCAAATGAGATATGCAGAGGGGGAAAGGAACAGTCATGGTTATGTACTGACTCTCTCCCAGGCTCCTCCCTTACACAAGATAAAAATAGAAACTCCTTTTTGAAAGACATTCAATACACTTTGCCATGTTAATGACAGTCATACTAGATAAATGAGAGATTTAACGTTCATTTTAAGATGAAACATTATTGAAAACCAATATCCCAGGCATCTTACTTAATGTTGACACGTTTTTATGCCCTTACCAAATCAGGTGACCCTGACCCTTCCCTAATCCAGTGAGAATTATTCATATATTACATTATTATTACACATATATTAACTTTATGTAAACCAGTTACTACACAGCTAAGTAGCAAGGTTATATATTCAGTTAAACTTACCAAACAGCATGAAGAGCAGTGCACAAACAAGTGTGGCCACAATGACCAGCACTGTGAGCCCGACACTCTGCCACATCTTAGCTGAACACTGGACAGCAGAAATCGCATAAGGATATGCAGAACGACGTTATGTTTGCCTCACAGAAACCTATAGATGATCCGGGCAGCTAAGTTAGACAGCTTCCCGAGAGGCGACCGCTTGTTACAGCATAACTTACAATGCCAGCAAGCTAAGTTAGCTTATGTGCTGACGATGAGAAAGGAAAAACAAACACCAGCACATCGCAACCTCGCACAGCTGTTTGCTAGCGTGCGGCTAGCTAGCTAGCTAGCTGACAAGCGGAGCAAGACGAGTCGACGTGGTGTCAGTCCCAGCCCGCCTGCAGCTTGTAGCCTGTTAGCCTGTTAGCTAGTCAAACAGGGTAAAGTACCGTTCATGTGTAACGTTAGCTACATAATTGCAACATTAGTTTGTTGCCACGGACGAGAGAGCAGAACAGTTACTAGGTTTAACAAAATTAACGTCATGCAAAGGTCTCCAACTGCGGCTGCGCAAGCTCCACTTGACTTCTGGGTACTGTAGTCTATCCACACATCAAACACTCAGGGGTCATTTGGTAGTTATCCTACTCAAGTCGTATTGTTATTTTGCTGAAATGTCACCTAATTAGAGGTAACATTACACAAAACACAAAAGTAGCTCATTTAAGATGTACTCACTGTACTAATGCACTAATGTACAATGTACTAAAAGTTACTGAGTAAGTAAGGACAAGAGGACAGACTTCAAACTAGATTATTTTAATTGGAAGAAAAAAACACTGGATTACTTTACTTACACCCTTGGTTATTAGCATTTTATAAACGTTGTGCCAGGGTCACGTTATATGTGAAGAACTATACACAAATGTCTTCCACTTGGTTTTACGTTGAAGTTCACATAATGAACGTCATGCTCCATCAGAGAACTACTGTCTTCGTCTCTGTCCTTCAGCAGGAGGAGCGTTCTCCATCAGTCCAGCAGGAGGAGTCACTGTGAACCTCCTCCAGGCTCCTGTGCTGTGTCATGAACCGTCTCACTAAGACAAAATGCAGGTTTGAAATACACCAGGTGTGTAAAGATGGTGGCCACCTGGTTAATTTGTGATGGGCAGCAGAGTGGGGAAACTGTCCTTCAACTGGAAGCATAAGCAGCATTTGAAGCACTTTTTTAACCTTTATCAGATTTGGGGGAACATTTGATTTGGAAAAACAGAAATCCAAATGTCATCGAATTCATCAGTTCATCTCGTCAGTACAGATCCCGCTGAACTGGACTGAATGAAGTGTATTCAGTGCTACACCCCTGCATTAAAACTGTATTTGAGTCAAGCTTTCGACCTCAAACAGACAGTAGCTGATGTCAAAAAGTAGGTTATCCTGAAATACAATGTTTTCGAATGGTAAAGTAGAAAGTAGGTCATGGCTTTCAAATGTATTGATGTTGTTTCCCCATTATGCTTTTACATTGCCAAGATATCAGCAGTACTGAGGCATTTCTCTTGATTTTACCTCTACTGAGAGATCTCTGACGCACGGAAGATTTGAATTTAACATTATTGCCCGGTAAAACAAATTTACCTTTTGAAATATCAGAAAAGGTCAATACAATACTCACTATACTCAAACTCTCTCTGTCATTGACTCTCAGTCTCTCTATCCTTCTCCTCTTCGCTCTGCCTGTCTGCAATATAGGAATACCATTTCATGCCTAGACTTGTGTGCATTTGCATAAAGGCGTATCCTGTGTCATGAGTGCCAAATTGTTGTATTTGCATGTCCACTGAGGTGCAGACAGACGATGAGACAATATTGTTTCTCAAGTTAAGTGTGTGTGTGTGTGTGTGGGTGTGTGTGTGTGTGTGTGTGTGTTAGCACTTTCAGTCTAGCCCCTAAGGCCCTTGGTTTCATTTAGGAATCTTAAACTCCATTTCATTCGAATTACATGTCTGGCATCCTTCCTATTTGGAAAGAGCCAAATAAAGTTCCCTGCCTGAAGTTTTCATCTACTTGATGTTGATTGACAGATTATTATTTCGCTGAGCTTGATGCTGCATTCAGAACAGGTTTGACGTGTCGCAGTTATACTGTAGCAACAGAGAAAAATGGGTTGTTTCCACATCTGATCAAAAAGAAATGATAGAAATCTGGTTTATGCATTCAGCAGCTACAGGAAGTGCTGCTGGGACCTTTACCATCGCTTTCCATTCTAAGTATCTCACTTACTCTACGTAAGTAAAACTGAAAGATGTTAGTTATAGATACATGTCATGTTTCCACAGACATTCTTGGATTATTAGTTGGGACAGATGATGTGTGAGAAGTGGAGTCAGTGCATTAGGATTATAAAAGTCACTGTCCTTATAAACTCTGACATTATTTAGCCTTCACAGATCAGAATACTTACTGCAGGTTATTGTTTGGTTCAGTTATGAGTGTTGACCCCTTTTCTGTCACTGTGGCTCTTGATTTGCGCAGAACATTTCAATAGTGCAACTCTAAGCAACTCTGTTTGTCACTGGCAAACCGTAGACTATGAAGGAAGGAAGGTCTTTATTGAGATAGGCTTTTCTGTACATGTACCTCCCTGACCTGTTAATGTGAATACGAGCACATCCTGTACACGTATATCCTGTAATGTCACATATTGTTCTCCTTCATATTCTCACTTTCCTCTCGTTTGTTATGTTTCGCATATACTATATTGACACGTTTGTGACAATAAGTTGTTTTCATTTGTTTGTCTCGATAAGTTCTACTGCCGCCACTGCTGCTATTTTTCACACACTCGTAATGCTGTATCCATATCTCTTCATACTGTCATTCATACATTTCTACTTAGCATGTTGAAATTGTCCGACGTGCATGTTAATATAATCCTATTTTGCTATATTCTCATTTATATTCTATTTTTCTTTGCTGTAGCCGACTATTTGTGGCTGCAACAGCGCAATTGACCCACAGGTATCAGTAAAGTTTCATCTTATCTTATCTTTAGTTAAACTGGACAGAGGAGAAGTCCATATATAGTCCCTTGTTCCACATCCCTATTCAGCTAGAGATGCATGTGTGTGTGTGTGTGTGTGTGTGCGTGTGCATATAAACATAAACGTGTCTGTGAGTGTGTATTAGCATGCATTTAGTCAATATCGTATTTCACAGTAAGCAGGGAAAGTACAGTAAAAGCACACCACTGCAGCACACCAATGGAAAACTGTTTCCGTGAATGAGTCATAAATCTTTGGACCCATTGTGTCTCTGTTCTCCAACAGCTTAGTAGTCTGTGTTGCTTTTGCTCTGAGCCCCATGATATCATAAGACCCACAGTACATAGCAATGTGATATGCAATCAATGCGCTGTCATGCAACAGAGAATATGATAACTGTGGCGAAGTTACTGGAAGTTAAGCGACGCATTTGCTCATGACAGTGCGCATTATAGTTTATGTTAACAGAAAATGGAGACAGCAAAGACATTGAGACAAATCTTGAGTTGAATTTCCACAGCAGTCACGTCTGTTCAGGTTTGCCACTTCCTGTCTCTTCCAGCTCATACTGTGCGTTATCTGATACCATCAACGCTTTGACCCCATTTAATGAGGCCTTTCAGGTCGCTCAGAACATTGTTTTTTCCAAATATCTGTGTAGGTTTACGCAGAATGATGCTAAAATGTGGTTTGAGGGTCCTTCCTTTATCTGATTTTGATTAAAGAACACGTTTTAGAGCGTCTCAACAAGGCTGTGCCTGTTTTTGTACCACAGATGACCCACTGACTTTGTACATACAGTACATGTACATACTCTATATTTCTCGAGCTGATTTACACACCTGTGTTGACAAACCTTTAAAACAAAATACTTAAATTACCAAAACAATTATACCAACCATTAAACTTGTGAATGTCCCTTTTAATGTTCAAGATTTAGTGGATTGTAAAGGGATATGATGATATATAGGAACCAACGTATTGAAAAATGCAATCACCTATTAGACAAGTAGAAGTGTTTCGAAATAAGAATGTAGGTGTCAAAGCTACTGGCTAGGTCAAGTCATGCCAAAGCTTTGAATGTGTGTGATGAAGACGTTTACTTGTGCAGACAAGACTCACCTAGAAGAGTCTTGTATAACAGTCGAAGCTTGACAGACTGTACAGCTCACACAGACATGTTTGGCACAGTCAGAAAGTAATGAGAAAGATGACAAAGAGGACTGGAGTTTCATCATTTTCTGATTGGTGAAAACGAATGCGAATGAAGTGAAGTCTCTGTTGAATCAGTGTGTATTTTAACTCATCATGACACAAAATTACAATTGTTAAATTTTTATTAGATGACAGTGACACTGATAACTGTTTCTCAACATTAAAACAATTCAGTAACATACAGTATTATGCTAAATCAACCATCAATCAATAAGCCCTTATCTAAACAGCATTAACTTAGCATGTAACTGATAAATTAAGCACTGAGGTTTAGCTGTCAACTACAACTCTCCTGACAGTCATGTTTTCAGTATATGTCATTTATGATCATCTGTGTCATAGAAAAATGACATCTCCGCTCTAAATATCAAGCGTCTCAATGACCCATGTGCATCACCTTACTGCACTAGTAGGGCTGGGCGATATGGACATGATTATGATTGATATAATAGAAAATTATTTCAACATTGATACATAACAATATATTGATGTTCATTACATTGAACTGCATGGTAATAAAGTATGTACCGGTAGTATAAGTAAAGTATGATAAAACTGTAATTTTCAAATACTCTTCCCTAATTTGTTTCATATCTCATTTTGTGAGAGATTTTAATTCGTATTTGCTTTTTATCATTAATTTAGACAACAGAATTGTGTAACACGAGAACTTATTGCCCAGCCCTACGCACTAGTTAGCTGCAAAACCAACAATGGCACACAGTGCCAATATGACATGAAATGATTACATCTTTTGATTCATTATATTCATTTTATCCATGACAACATGCCTTAGTAATAGTATATATATAGTAACAGTTACCCCAACCCCTCCAAAACCCAAAAGGGCATGAGAATCCACTTTTCCTTTTCCATTTTTCATAAAAGATACAATTTGCATCAACTGTATACTGCCTCATGTTTTATCTGGTTGACAGAGGCAACTTACAATCTAACATAGTTTAAGATTCCAAAGCATTCCCAGCAGAAACACAGTTTCTCGCAAGGTGGATACCACGATGCGACGATACACAAACATTTATCATGGCTTATACAGCCTTCTGAATGGAAATTCTTTCATCTGAAAGACATGAGTTCAGCCTCGCACAGAGCTCGTCCTATCTCAGGGCCCCGTTTTGACTCTGCAGCATGAGGATCTCAGCAGCCAGCATCTGGGGATCCATCAGCTGAGGAAACATGTCCATGGCCATGTCCACCAGGCGGGCATTAAAGATAGCTAGGAGCTTCTTTCGGACGACCTCTCTCTCCTCCCCGCGAGGGCTGGGTTGCGTCCCCTGGGGCGGCTCCCAGTGTGAGCGCTCCCCCGACATGGGATAAACCCCAAACGGATCGGACCAGTACTCCTGCTGCTGACGGCCGTGGACTCTGCTGTGCTGGAAATCCGCTGGCTGGCTGTACGCGTGCATACTGACTGGGTACACGGGTGCACCGTAGCTGTGGTAATGAGGCGGGCCGTAGGCTATCATGTCCGAGCCGTGGCTTCTGGCTGGCCCCATGCTGTGATGCTGGTTATGGTGCTGGAAACCAGCCGCGGTCCCCGGTGAGGGAGGGGCGTGGGAGCAGCAGCTGCACGGTGAGTTTGTAGGCGGACAGTACCGTTGCCTTATACTGTGGGTGGGCTGGCAGCTGCCGTACCCCATCCCATAGAGGTGATCACAGTGGCTCCAAGGAGCCTCTGTTGGCTGGCTGTCTATGGAGCCCAATCCAGAGTCCAGCTGCTCCTGAGAGCCGCTGTGCCGCAGAGAGTCCGGGTCAGAAGGAGAGTGCTGCCTGGCCTTCTCCTTCCTAGATGGGGCCCTCTTGCTGGAGCGGTGACTTCCTTTCACCAGAGCAACATTTTCACTCCACTGTTCCAGGGTCAGTTTCTGGGCCATCTCCTCCTCCAACGAGAGGCTTTGGGCAGGCGCAGGACCCGAGCCCGCCGAGGATTGTTTGTGCGGGGTTGAAGGGAGCCGGGCCTTCTTCCGAAGCTCATCGGCCAGAGAGCGATGGGATTGGTTGGCTCGCTCCGGATGGTTGAATTTACATTTGATTCCATAAGTGCATTTCTTTCCTGGATGAAGACAAATTAGCAGATTAGCAGTGCTGAGGACACCGAGAAACATCTAACATCAAACCTCTGACCAGACATATAACAAACATACAGTCTGGCTGTATAGAAATGATCTCACCATAAGGACAAAGCTGTTTTTTGTGAGTCCTTGGAAACCTCCGGAGGAAGTTCTCCAACGTTGGTCCATGGCGTCCCAGAGGATCATCAGGAGGCATAAACCTGAGGGATGAGATTCAAACATTATTTATCTATTTCGTTATTTATCATTCATCTGCGTGCTACGTTCCAAGAAGAAGAAGAAGTGACAGGCACAACTCACTTATCGTTAACGAAGGAGTACATGAGCAGCCTCTCCTCGATGAAGCGCTTCCACTCCGGCTTCTCTCCCTGAAGATCCCGATACGTGTCGTTGGACACAACGACGCCGTCAGACTCGTACGCCAGCTTGACAATGAAGCGGTCGTCGTAACACACCACCCGTTTGCCTGCCACACGTCGCGAAGGTGTGAACACCAGAATCTTCTTCCTCTCCAGGTCTCGCAGAATGTGCTGAGCTTCACACCAAGTACAAAGTTAGATAACAGATTAATGACAAAACATGATTTACTCTTTACTAATTTAATGAAGCACCAACAAAGGCACTTAGCTATTTCACACACAACCTTAATTGGTATTTTCTGAAAGTTACAGTAGTCTTAACCCGGGAAACAGATTTAACATGGTTTAACATTAACCAAGGGCCCTAAAAGTTTGCTGTATAACAAAATGAATGTATCTGTATGAGCCAACTGTCTATGCAACTAAAGCAAACAGACAGCAGAGCAGCATAATATCAAATATAGGCCACCTAAACCTTTTACAGCTCAAAAGGCAATTATCTTTGGGTATCATAGGAAGTGATACAGACAATCAGAAAAGTCCCACATTTTTATCAGTTGAACGAGAGGTACGTAGATTCGAGATAAACTTTATTGCAGTTGCCATTTGGAAAGAAAACCTACATGGGGTATTTCCCCTCTGAGCAACACAGCTCACTCAGAGAATCAGCACTTACATCACGGCCAACCTTGACCTGGTCTTTTGCTGGAGCTGTTTCTGCAAGGCTCTGTATTTCAAGTCCACAAACTGAAAACCACGTGCCAAAGCTCAAACATATGCTAAAAAAGAGGCACAGGTTACTGTATTCAGCATAACAGGACCTCAGACCTCATACCAACCCAACCAGGCCTTGGTTTTGATGAACAACGAGGGCCGTGTTGTGTGATCCACTGCGCCCGGTGAAGAAGGAAGTAGAAAACCGTAAATGGCGATGCATTCCCATCATCTCACCTGTGATAGGAACATCTGGCCTCGGCTGCTCCTTCCTCCACGAGGGAACAAACACCGTGATATCAGAGTGGCCTCTATCCAGGAAGAAGTTCACAGCCAACTGGATTCCCAGACAAGAGAAAACTTCCTTGTTCCCATGGCTGAGTGAACACAAAGAAACGAGGAAAACTGTGAGAAGATAGGCAGACGTGTACCCAACACGATAAAACGATTAAACAATGTCTTGCCTGTGAAGGAAAGCTCCACCCAGCCATTCTAGAATCAAATACAAAGGCTGAGGTATCCTTATCTATACACCGTATCACAGCAGGTGCCATGTACATTTCTGGACCACAACAGAACAAGGCCACTTGTCTCAGACGGGTTCAATTTCACAGATCTAATTAGAGATACTACCTGATACCAGGCTAAAATAGTGTATCAGTGAATTTCCCAAATACTCAAATCTGAGAGCCAAGAGTTATGTATAATGTCATAAACAGAAACAAAACAACTAGATTTTCTGCATCACACATACAAGGATGTTTGATCTCTCTGCTGAGAAAGACTGAATGTATTTCAATCCATTTGTCCAATGACCCGCAAAGTAATGATACTTGATTGAGATGTCACTCTCTATATGAAATAAACAAAATACCTCCCTTGAGCTGTCAACAGTGACAAACCACCCGATTAATATCGTGTGTATCTGTCATCATTGCATATTTACTACTTTGATGATCCATGATTTTATGATTACAGGGATGATCACAGAGATTTTTGTATTTTTTATTTCTCCTGGTATACCTACACATGCAGGCAAATAAGGTTATCAGTGCAACGGGCCCTCAGGTGCTTTGATGGCGTCAAGGTTAAAGCTACGAGACAAGCTGGTGATGGGACAGCCAGCGAGTGAAATGCTGTCAGGCCTGTTCCTGTTGAACAGACGCCTTTCTCTATGAACACTACACTTCCCTGAGGAAGGGAGAAAGCACTGATTTGCATGCTCAGATTTGCATATCTCAGCAGCGAGTCTAGAACGTGCATGCACGGGCGTGCCTGGAGAGAAGGTGTGTATACTGTGCATGTATACACACACACACACACACACACACACACACACACACACACACACACACACACACACACACACACACACACACACACAGTTTACACACTACCTCCTCTCTGTATTCTTCACTGGCCCATTCTCTGTCCCATGTACTGTCCCTGTTTTTCTTGTACGTGTGTGTGCATGTGTGTGTGCGTGTGTGCGTGTGTGTGTGTGTGTGTGTGTGTGCGTGCGTGTGCAAATATGAGAGGGCCTGTGAGAGAATAGGTTGAGTCTACTCACAGGCAGATTTCCCTAAATTACTGGCAGGATACCAACCAAAAGAGTGCTGAAATAGTTCCTGCTTGTCATTTACTAACTCTAAGACACTATGTCAAGGTTTATCACACTAAGGGAAATCTCAAGGGCCATACAGTATGACCTCGAGGCTTCCTAGTACCACTTGAAACAACAAGTGGGTTAAGCAGCACTTGTGTTTGCAAAACTGTTGCATAATCTTCTGAATACCAGAACAGTCATTCATCACAGAAACGTCCCTCAGGATGTCCAATTCCAACACAGAGCCAACATAACTACAGTCACAATGACTATAATTAAAAAATGACTACGATGAGATTCTTAGCCTTAGTTGGTTTTTAATAGAATCGTATCAAAAAAATTCTCATTATTATTATTAGTAGTAGTAGTAGAAGTATCTAAAATATAGATACTGCTAATAATACTGATGACTGAATTATGGGTTTATTGATGTTAAAAGCCTGCCTTAATTCATTGAAATAAATCAATTTAAATGTCAGAATAGAGTCATACCCAGAGTATCAATAAAAACCTGCTGCTAATCCTAATAAGGTGTCAATGCATACAGAAATATGAACTAGTCAGACCCGATCACAGTGTTGGCTAAAATTGGAACTTACATTAGTCTTAATGAGGCAAATCTGCTTTCAGCTATTCAGCACCTCATTTATGGAGTGATCTCCAAAGCAACTAAAACTGGACCATCTGGTATCTCTAGGTGAATATGAATATCTTTTTTATTAACAATTGTTCTTGCTTCTTATGATATTATCTTCACTTTTATGTATTTGCGACTTTTTTGTTGTTTTAATCAGTGTAGTTGTGAATTTTGACTAAATCTGTAACATAGCCTACAGGCTGTGAAAGAGAAGTTGGTCTCTGTATGACTCCCTATTAAAGGTTAAATATAGCCACTGTGGAACAGATAATAATAGCAATAATAGTAATAATAGTAATAATAGTAATCATAATAATCATAAGAATAATGGAAATAAATAAGAAAAAAAACATATAGTACCTTTCTTAATGAAACAAAGTGCTGTAAAGCTACAAAGTGCTTTAGCCTATCTAAAGAACTAGCAGGTAGAGATTAAAGATAAAAGCCCTGAACATTTAGCAAACTTACAGCAGGCAAAAGGTTTTTACACAGTTTCTCACCTCATGGCCACATTGCTCCCATCAATAACAATGGGTCTCAGGGCGTCCCCGTCCTCCCCGGCCTCCTCTCTGCCCTGAGGAGACGGGACAGGCACCAGCATGGTGGGGC
>OMLI01013740.1:0-18859 GCA_900302605.1 Rondeletia loricata
GTGTGTGTGTGTGTGTGTGTGTGTGTGTGTGTGTGTGTGTGTGTGTGTGTGTGTGTGTGTGTGTGTGTGTGTGTGTGTGTGTGCGCGCGTGCGTGCATGCGTCTGTGCACACCCATTGCATGAGTGGACACAGGGAATGGTACCCCTTCCCAGACTAGAATAGATGTAAGCAGAGGCAGTAAGGTACCACTGGATAAGGCTCACTGGGTCACATACAGGGGAGGCCCTATATCTGAGTGCACATGCCATGATTCATCATGATCACCAGATACTGCATGGCTATGTGTACAATGTTTGAATCTCTGAGAGACATAAGATGACTTACCCCTTTCTCAATGCTGCCAGTCTGGCACAGAGTCCCCTCTGCAGCAGGGATACTGTTGGTAACACAGCGGTTGCTTTTGCTAAGGCACCAGAGCTCTCTACACACTTCCTAGGAAAGAAGGCAAAAGCAAGTTGGTCAGAATAAATCAATTCACCAGACTGGGGGTGATGATTTATCAATAGTCTGTAGCGGTTTCCTCTCTGTGTTTTCCTTCTCTACTCTGACAGCTATGAAAGAAAACAAACACCATGGAAATTCATCTATAAATCTACACTATTCCAGATCAAATCAGAGGAGGAGAGGAGTTGATGAGACCACATCAAAAATGCTGAGCGGCATCCATTTCTAGGGCCCATATGCTTTGGATCATAGTGCATCTTGAGCAATATGTGAAGGGTCATCTGGTGCTCCTAATGTTCTCCTATGAGAAATGAAGAGTCAGCTGGATCAACACCATGACTAACGTTTGCTCACGTTCACCTCAGGACCACAGGGGACCGTGACATCAGTTCAAGAAATCACTTCTTGCTTCTTATGGGAAATAAAGAGTGAGCAATTGCCCCCCACGTGTTAGAAAAATAATACTTGTAGGCCTAACAAATATCTTTTGTCTTACTGAGTGGTTTGAATAAATATCATATCTCCATCTTCTCCTCCTCCTCACCCCTCAGTCTAGAACATAAGGAAAATCCATTTAGATTACTAAAGGAAGGGAGTGAGTGAGTGTGTGTGCTTGCGTGTGTGTGTGTGTGTGTGTGTGTGTGTGTGTGTGTGTGTGTGTGTGTGTGTGTGTGTGTGCGTGTGTGTGTGTGTGTGTGAGAGAGAGAGAGAGAGAGAGAGAGAGAGAGAGAGAGAGAAAGATTGTGTGCGAGAGAGATAGAGAGAGAGAGAGAGGGAGAGAGAGCGAGAGAGAGAAAGATTGTGTGAGAGAGATAGAGAGATAGAGAGAGGGAGAGAGAGAGAGAAAGAGATCAGTGAGAAGACAGCATTAAGTTGCCCCCAAATAAGTAAAACCATAAAACTGAATGCATGTTACAAGGACAGCTCTGCACAACCTTGCATTAGATTTCCCATTAAACCCAACTGGGTCGCCTCGCATCTCAACTTCAAAGGCTTTTACAGGACAACTGTGTATGGGAGAAGAGCAGGCCCATGAAAAAGAGTTATGACCCCAAGCATAGATTCTGACCCCTAGGTCAGTAAATACGCCACGGCCCTGCAGCTCCCTGAGCCTATCCAGATTAAATAAAGCGGCAAACTGCCACTCTCTGGTCGCAGGGACTCCCCTCTGCCAGCTGGTTTCAATAAGCCGCCCTGCTGCTCCATTCACTATCTCAGCCCTGCTAAAAGGTCAGCAACCCAGGCCTAAACGAACATGGATGTGGGCCTGATGGATTTACGCTAAGAAAGAACAAGTCGGCGATAAAAAAGGGCAGGGGCACTCTGTGAGTGCCTCACTAATATAGCCATCAAAGGTTGTTTGTTTTTCATACCTTCGCCTTCCAGTATCGCGGAGGTTTGGAAAACAGTCGGGCGGTCTGTGTGTTGGTAGCTTTAAGTACAGACTTGTAGATGTAACACTGAGGAATGGGAAGTAGTCATTTAACAGTATAAATTACCCTAACTTCCCTCTCTCAGCTTCAGTGCTACTTCTCCCACCTCTGACACAGTTTCATGCTGTGATTTAATGTCTGTGATTGCCCCATAGTTCCAGGACCTTTTAAGTCTTTGAATTTAGCTGAACCTCCTGGAGGTGTCATGGGCCACATTCAACAAAACATCTGTGATGGGAGGTGCCCACTTGATCACTGTAAGGATATAATTGCTCTCTCCCACCCCCTTTCCTTTTAAGATCCATGCCGGGTTTCTTCATAGCCATTCACCCTAGTTTGATAGGACAAGGGATAGTTCAGCTCATTTGTATTGGCAAAAATCTGTATGGTCCTGAAGATGAATGAATATGAGGTAGATTTGTGCTCAGAAGTTCAGAGATTGCTTTGGTTGAAATACCTAAATACATTAATTTTACACAGAGTAAGTTGAAGGAATGGTGTCTTTAATAAATTCTTAAGCAACTGAAGACCTCCAACATATTTCACCAGTGAAATATCCAAACCACAATGAATGTGTGACATTATTTCTAGTAATATTAGAGATAAACAGATGTGCTACAGCTAAACATCTGTCCTTGCTCACCGTTGTTTCTCTATTCTTTTGCAGTACTAAAATTAACTAAAATTATAGAAATGATAAAGACAGATATCATACAGTAACTGCTTTTATTTTCAAAAGGTAAATTTTAATGACTGAGCCTTAGCTTCAAAAAACAGACTCTTCCATGCATTAGATCTTTTATCCATTTCTGTGGTCACATCTGTCCTGTAAGCAGTCATAGAGGATATCTCTTTAACAGATGGCTGAATGAAATAGATCTGATTGTCAGAATTCACCCAGATGAAAAACTACAATCTAGTTCTGTTGAAGCAGTGCGTACGCTGGAATCCTATCCGCTCATAAATGGGTGTCTTTCATGCTGATCTAAAACCACAATTATGAGCTTAAGAGCCAAAATAACAGGGCTTGATTTGGGGCCTGTTATAATGTGCTGTCAGATATTTCTTTCAGTGAAATGAAATAACTCTTGTGATCTCAGCTAATTTCTGTCCTCTTTGCATCATATGCCCAAATATTTATGTAATGAAAAACAATATCAAGTTTTTGTTCATTAATTCTTTGAGGCTTCTTTCAACCTGTGGTTGTTCCCTGTCTTTCACTGCCTGTGTCACTTTATGTGCCAAGTTTTTTTTATTCCTTGGGGAGGGGGAATCATTATCATCACAAAATCATTATATTAAAAAAAAAGAAAAACAGATGATGACTCCTGGCCTAAATGGCGACTTCAATCCTTCATCTCTTTGTCAGAGAAGTTAGGAGATAAGGCAATATGTGGGAGACACATCAAACCCATTCTATTTCCCAGGTGATCATTAAGCAATTATCTTCCCTTGCATTGATACCCTGCACCTATAATCTCAATGAGGAAATCTAAACTTGGAGAAACCTGTTCCTTCTTATCCCAGAGAGCACTGAACATATTGTCACTGTACATCACCAACGCTTATTTCAGATGTTAGAACAAGCACTATCAGTGTTTGAAATTAAATGAAAAGGGTGCTGGTAGGTTGTTTTTTTTTGTGACAAAAGTTACAGAGAAGAGATTCTTATCTTGTACTGGTCCACGTATGCTACAGCTGTATGCTTTCATCACACACTGTTCTTCAAAACCTCCAATTTATAACTACACAATCATTGCACTCACCATTTGGTATATCAACAGCTGCCCACCACTCTACTTCAGTTCACTTGTCTCTTCCATAGTGTCCATAGACATAGCCTGTCTTGCCTGATTGTTCAATTCTGTTTATATGTGTGTGATTCAAGGAATCAGTTTGTGGGCCTTCTTGTCTTGGATGAGGAGCTCCAAAACAAGTTTCTGGACTCCCCTCACGCCGGCCAGGCCCAGCCCCACTCGAGACACCAGCCCAGCCTTCCCCATCACTGGATTGCAACCACTTATTTAGCACCACACACCTCTGTCTCACACCCTGCATATACACTGTCCACTTCCCATTTGCTGCCACTCTCATATTAATTTCAAATCCCTGTACCTCGATATCAATAACTGGATGGTAAAGCACCTGACAGAAATGCTGATGGAGCGTGAGGTTTGTTTTTCTGTCGCTGATAGGAAGTCATATTTGTTTTAATCTCTACCTAGGCACTCTGGGTGGGATGGGGTGTCATGGCAGGAACAATACCCTGTTGAGTTCCTCGATGAGCATCTTTTCCCATGTCAAAGCTTGCATGTTCTCCAGTCAGCCTACTAGACCTTACAGACCTATTTCCCATGGAAGTACCTTGTCTGCTCCCATTCCCCTCCTCTCCTTTTCCACAGCAGCCTCCACTGCCAGTCAGGCTCCAGTCTCCACCTCCTCCATCCCACCTGCAAACGTCTCCACTGTGAAGCCCCTTCTTTTCCTTCCAATAGCAGCCCTCACAGTCAGTCAGGCTCTGTCCGCGGCCCAATATCCCACCTCAAAACCCCTCCTCTGTGACTCTCCTCTCCTTCCCCATGGCAGCCCCCACTGCCAGTCAGACCCCAACCTCACCACCCTCCATCCCAAATATAGCTTCATGCCTTCTCTCCATTCTCCACAGCTCCAATCACTGGTAGCCTCCTAGCTACTACCTATGTCTCCTGTTCACCTCCCCCTCCTTTTCAGCTCACGGGTTCAGACCTGGTTTCTGCCATCTCTGCAGTTAACGTTCTCGCATCCACAGCACCATGGGCTCATCCTTTAATCCCTCCACTTATAAGTCTTCCCACTGATCCATCATCCATAGCAGCGGCAGCTAATACGGCAGCCCCAGTCAGCCCAGCAAACATTCCCCCTCTTCTTCATCGCCAAGTTACCCATGGTGGCCTCGGTATGCCGGCTATCCATTTGGTTTTTCACTCCCGAGGGTTTTACCAAGTAGCTCCTATCGCTTATCCTCCAGCTCCTCATCCCTCCCACTCCCCTCCAGGATTAGATCCCAGGGCATGCAGCACAGTTGCATCAGTGGTTTTCTCTGGTCATGAACCGTCTCATGTCCTCTCCTTTCTCTGCACCTGTCTTGCAGCCTTCTATCATTCACCAGTTTTGTGGATTCTTCTGCTTTTCTTACTCCCTTCATCCAAGCACAGCCGTAGCTCCAAATTACCCAGTTGTACAGTTCCCAAATTCACCCCAACTTTTCTGACTTTTCTTTTATTTTATTTTCACCACTGTACTGAGCAATATGAAAACATTTCTCTAATGTTTCACTTGATCATCTGTTACTGGGGTTCTAATTTTTTCACATACCACTTCAGAACAGAGATCATGTTGGGATGCACAGGACAGTAATCTCTTCACTCAAATATTTTTTGGCCTTCCCAGTTTCCACCTTCACCGATTCCTTGTGTTCCTCCTTGCACAACACTACATACTATTCTCGCCCTGTTCATCCCTGAGACTGCTGCTCCCACTGCTCTTTGTGAGCTCTACCCTGTGGTGGAAGCAGCATATCTTTTGGAAAAGTGGACACCAAAAATTATGATTCATTCAGACTAATCCACTGTCATTCACTCCATCAGTAAAACTGATGATCTACACATACACCCTTTACACTGGGTCGCCCTACTCAGCACACATGAGCTTCACCCTTGAAGCCATGTCTTACTGGCTTTTTCAGGATTCTCTGCTGCTCCAAGTTTACTACAACCTCTGTGCAATGCCCTCCTTCTCATTATCCCTGCACTGGAAACCATCCTATCATTGACACAGACACGATTCGCTACCAAATTGAGCACAGCCAAAGAGCTTGGATCGGGCAACCCATTACACTCTTGCCTCTAAATCATTTCCATTCTTTAAGCTGATGCATTTGCTACCATTCTCAATCACCTTCTGTTCTTCTTGAGCCACTTAACATGTTTCGGTCAATAAACCACTCATCAATAGTTTTGGAATATAGCCTTCCAGTGCCTAGACAGACCAACATTTGTACAAACCCAGCAGCTAAGATGGCTCTCTTCTAGATAACCCAGTTATTCTATAGCCCAATACTTGCTGGTGCTCCGCCCCATTCTAAATCACAACATAACCCTCAAACCTCTTTTGCCTCAACAAGGATCCGCATGGTACCTGAGACACCATTATACTTCTCACCTCTAAACACTCACAAATCTCTCCATTGGAACATTTGTGCAGCTTCGGTGAACGATCAAGGCCTGTTATTTCTTAGAGTCCCAAGCCTCCTCTGCCGATCTCTTGACAGTTGTCCAGCACAGCTTTGATTCACGTCCAAGGGCTGACATCTACAAGCAATGCATGCATAAATGTATCCCTGAGCACTTGGCTGCCTCAGGAACCTTCCAGCACAACCTCAGTCTCACACTGAGGGCTAACATCTTCATACAATGTATAAGTTAAACATCTGTACTGCCTTGAAAAACCCAGCACTGAGCTACTTGGCTGTCTCTTTAAGAGGTGTCAGCACAATCAGGGTCCATGGCCTAGGTTTGACATCTCCAAAAGTAGCACACAGTCCAAATGATTTCACACCCTTACCATGCGCTATGGCTGACACCTCCATTCTACAGTATATATAAGCTAAACATCTGTACCATCCTGACAAATCCAGCACTGACCTACGTGGCTGTCCCCTTGAGAGATGTCAGAATAACTTGGGTCAGTGACCGAAGGTTGACATCTCTAAACATCACTGGCATGTGCCTCTTTGGCTGACCTGTTTGGGACGCTTCAGCACAACCGTGATCCACAATTGAGGGCTGACACAACTCCACTGTATTAAAGCCAAAAATCTTGTCAAGCATTGCCTTTCACTTATACCTATTCTCACTTTAATACCAATTAGAATATGTAGAATCTCAATTAGTATATTGGAGTTCAACGTTTGAGAGGAGTGCTTCTCATATTCTACTGATCTACTTTACCCACAGCGAAGTGCAGTTTTATGCATAGGTCTCCAAACTTTTTTCCCCCCTCCGGCAGGTAAATGGGTCACACTCAAATTACAACTAGCCACTCAAATTACAACTTCCCAACATCGTTCTCCCCATTTGGTTTAGTTCAGTCCACTTTTGCATCCCAGAAGATTCCTAATTTCCTCCTTAAGTTTTATCAAAATCTACCCATTCCCCTCCCCAAGTTAAGTCCAGTCGAGTGTGGGTGTTTCAGCACAACCTTAATCCACGATCGAGGACTGACTCCACTCTGCTGCGTCAAAGCCAAAGATGTTGCACAAGCATCCCCTTTCAATCATACCCATCACATAATCTTCTCATTTTCATTCCAGTCTGAATATGTAGGATCTTGAACTAGTGAACTAGAATCTAATGAGCTGATCCAGTTGAAAGATATTGTGGGGATCACTTTGGGCCAATGAGAAGTGAACAGGTGAGCGGGAGAGCAGCGTGACAGGTTTCTTACCCCATATTTGCACTGGCGTGAGGAGGCTCCATACTGGAAGCGACACTGCTCATCTGCATCGTACACCTGCCCCGGGGCCACTGTTGGGTACAGGAAGTCTCGTTTCAGAGGTTCATTGTCCAGACACGTCCCCCGACCTGAGCTGTCAAAAAAACAAACCTACAATAGGATTGTTTCTTACACAGAGCAACCTTTCTCCACTTGGCTGATTAGCAGAATCAGAAATGCCAAGATTTGACAACTATATAAGCCAGCACCCCCCAGCATCTCTTGAAGACCTTGTTTGGTGTTGTTTGATTAATTTACGTCTACTACCAAACTACCATTGTAGAAAGATCTCAAATGGCATGTAATTAATGTTGATATTACACATCAGCACCCCTTCATCAGATGGAGTGTTGATGGGAGGAGGACGATTGAAGCATGGGCAGAGACATTTTACCAGAGGGAGAGAGAGCAGACTGTCTATCTGTCTGTCTGAAAAGTCCAGCCCTCTCTGATTATATGGCTCTGTGCTCCACTATACTGTGTTACAGCTTATATAGAATCCATGGAAGAGCCAATAAAATGACAGAGCAGGAAAGAGAAAAATCTGGAGTGGGCTATAGGTCATATGTCCAGCCCTAGGATTATGTTTAGTCTGTTTTGTCAGAGAGAAATATGTGTGCTCACAAAGAACTCACTGGAAAAAAAACACACAGCAATTTTGTATTCTAGTAAGCAACGTTCCACACAGCTGAAAAATAGAAATACTTAACGTCAGCCAAGAAGCACACAGAGTGGCTTTTGTTGGTGTGTCTGTTTATTCTGGGTTGAGATGTTGAGCTTATTTAACTGTCTGTGTTGCTGTGTAGATGCTTTTCTCTCCCAGTCTATGAGGGCAGATGCTTGGCTCATAGATGATTTTTGGAGGAGGGACTCCATTTTTTTGTATCTGTCAGAGTAAAACACAACATTCCCGCTACTATACTGTTAAAGGGGAAAAACAATCAATTAAAAAAAGGCCAATAATGTTATTCTTTTCAACTAATACCAAATTTGTATTGTAAAGAACATTCTTTAAATTTTTTTACCTAATACCAAATTGGTATTTGTGGAATTGTACAACTCTCTCCCAAAACTAGAAATCAAACAAACGAGACTCTAATCTGTGATATCATATCAATGTAAATCCTGGATCTGCGCCATCAACAATGTACAAGAGATTGAAATCATCCTAAATATTATCCTTGATAATGCCATAGCCACCTTTTCTATTGTTTACAATTTGTTCTTTTTGAGCTACACTGGTGAGACATCACAAATCAGGGAGTGGGGACAAACTGTTTCTCCCTTGTCTCTGGCACTGGGGCAGACTGAATGTGTACTAATATAGACAAAACTGTCCCAAGGCATAGGAATAATATATTTCAAAATTCAGTAATATTCAACGTTAAGTCTATACAGTCTTGCCTTAAGTCTTATGAGTCCATGATGAGCTATATATTTACAATTCCACGATCAAGTGCCAATAATGAAATAGGGATGTATTTCACTTTGAACTGTAACTAGTCTGTTTCTCTCTTAATAAGGTTGAGTCAGAGGATTATTTCGAGACAAAATATTACTATGACTATTTACTATAACACTGTGTTCTTTCCAGCTGTGGCAGCAGCAACATGCAGTGGAATGCTTCCCATCCCTCGAAAGAAAAAGTGGGCTTGGTGACAACATAAACGTAGAGCTACACTTTATGATTGTGCAGACGGTAACTTGGGCCGAGAAAAAAAGAGAGAGGGAGGTGGGTGGGTGAAGAGCAGAATCTGGTCCTCTTTATCAGATTGAAACTAAGAGAACATTGCTGCCTCTCCCCAGATAGCATTGAGAGGACAAATGTCTACTTCTCTCACACTTCTGCTCCTGGTGTTTAAATAGCTTGAATGCACTCTTTAGAGCTCAAGTTTCAATATTGAAGATTCTTTTCCCAGAAGATTAAAAGTCAAAATAATTTCAAATTGGTAAAGGGTGAAAAATAGCACTGTTTTGAGTGAGAGCCCACTCCAATGATCTCTATCTATCTCTATCTGTACTCTTTGGACTATACTAAACGATAGAACAAGAGATCCAATACATGCAGTCTATTTTCATCTCAGACTAGTAAATTAAAGATTAGCTGGACTATGACCCTCTGCCCTTCCAACAGAGTATTCAAAGTCTTGAATACATTCTAACTAAACGAAATAGATTGAAAAAGGAAGAAGACTGGGTCAAAGGCCTAGAGGGGCTAACTGGCCTACACTGTATACCATTTCTCCTCCTCAACTCTCTCTCTCTTTCTTTCTTTTTCTCTGTCTCTATCTCCTACTCTTTCTTATTGTATGGAATAATACTATTTCTTGGCTCCTATTCCTGAGATGAGCCTCTCATCAGAGAGGCAGGCAAACCAGGCTCTGAGCCCCCTAGACTCCCTATGCACTAAGGCAAACCTCACTATTTATTGGTTTGGGGAGAGACAAAATAGTCAAAAGTTTAAACATAGAAGCTATTATTTGACATAGTCGCACAGGCTTCCTGTCCACTGGATTCAGCCAAATTCATTACACTGAGCGGAAATCTCCTCTAATGAGAGGGAACATCAGCAATCCCTGAACTCTGACCTTGGTCACTCGTATCAAGGCAAGCTATGTCGTTTTTAACCAGAATGCATATTGGATCTCAACCAGTGGTTGAGACAGTATCGTCCAAGCTGCATATGATTACATCAGAATAATTACTAGATCATAAGGCACTATCCAGACTGATTCCAATATCAAATTCAAACAAATAGAGTATGTGCTCTCTGAGAGTTAAATAAATCCAAACTGACTGGCTTTTGACATTTATAACAAACTGGCATGCAAACTTGGGAGAATAAACTATGACTGAACTGTGACTGCATTCATAAACCATTCTTAAAAAACACAAACAAAGCACCACATATTGCACTAGCAAGACGTGAATCTAGGCCAACACCACAGCCAAAGTTGTTTACTTGGCAGGGAGAAGCATGTGAGATATCCAAAAATCTGATTGAGGGAGAGAAAGAGAGGATAATTGGAGTTTACAGACAGAACCCCTTTTGTAAGAAACATAAAAGCTAAAAGCAATAAAGCCAAAATGAAAAGAAAAACTCAAGAAACAGACGGATACAAATGGAGATATAATATAAGCTCAGCAACCATCGATTTTTACATAGAAAAGGAGTAAAACAACTTTGTCTCTCTCTTGTTAGAGCTGGCTTTAGTCATCCCTCGATACTCCAGCCAAGAATGGCGTACGACAGAAACCTAACAGAACAGCAGAGAAGCAGCTCTTTGTGTCCCAGTTGGAAGCTGGCATATTATACTGTCATCTCTGTCACAAGTGTTGTTCAGTAAACTTCCTCTAACAGCTTTCAGCAGGAAACACCATCTGACAACCACGGCCACTATTATCCGCTTTCTTAGAAGTACTCACTAACTAAACCTGAATACACAAACAGACACACACACACAACACATAGACACACACAGACAGCCACACCACAGACTTGCACCGCATCATACCTCACCATATGGTTGTACAATGGGATTTGCAGCCAGCACTCAAGCCTACGTGGTGAGCCATCAAGCTAAACTGTACTAGGAAAGAAAACAAAATCCTCCACAACAAGATGGAAAAAATATGGCTTTTATTGAGTTAAGTGTCTCTGTGAGTCTCCCAAACCTTGAGTCTAGTCATGACTAGTCACCAATCTCTCCATTCTGTGAGCTGACATCAAATAGCCTCTACTGTATGAGACTGCTGTCTAAAACTGATTCATTAGGTTCAGGGACTTCAAGGACATTAAACATTGTTTATTTATGGAAAGTGCCTGAGTAGAATATTTATTTTAAAGTTCTAAACCTGGAATCTATCTGTTATCATGATATGTACTGAGAGGCAGTTACAAATTAAGCGTAATATTTGAAATACACTATGAATATGCTTCTTTGCAGGGGCTAGCATAAATAAATACTTTTGTTATTCAGGGTAGAGTAAAAGATAACACTCTGAACGGCAATAATGTGTTCTTTATGTCTCTATTGCACAAACCTGTGCTTAGCCTTTGGATGGATTTCCATCATACATAAAACAGTTCAAGCCTCCAACATATACACACACCGGCACACACAGATACATACACATATGCACAAGCATGCATATTAGGGGAGCAGGGTGGCGCAGTGAGTAAGGAGACAGTCCTTCAACTGTAAGGCCCAGGTTCAGGCCCCCATGACAACAAGCACCTGCCTTGCTGAAGCGTCCTTGAGCAAGACATTTAATCCCTACCAGCTCAAGGGCGCTGTTCTGTAGATGACCCTGACCTCTGACCTCCCAATGGAAGGGAGGTAACAGTGCAGAAAAGAGAAATTCTCTTAGGGGATCAAAACATGCAGCACATGCTTACTTACTAAATTGCTTTGGTTATCTGTTAACTTTTTGATTGTTCATTGAATCTGATGATAACATTTCCACTTCTGTCTCTTAAAGGTCTTTTTTATGGCTGTACAGTGCAATCAAGGAACCACAGGTCTTATTGCAGCTGGGGCATGTTTAAGTAGAACTGAGTCCTGTGTTCTGGTCTCCTGGCAGTCCTCATCTCAAGCCTATGAGTTCCTTCCAGGCAGTGATGTTGCCGGTGTGTTATGGTCAGCGGCACTGTCCTCCAGGTCCTCAGGTCTTATTATGCACCTTAGTAAAGGACCTTCAGCTCATCATTCAACCACTTCTTCTGCCCGCCTGCCGATATGATGTAATTAGTGGTACAGGTCCTGCGAGACAGTAAATTGTGGAGCTTCCTAATGACATGCCCACACCAATGCATCTGATGTTGGGTGATCATGGCCTCAGTGCTTCTGCAGTTGGTGTTTTCAAGTATTTAAAGGTCTTCATATGGTGGCTGTAAGTAACCCAGGTTATAAAGGGGTGTGGTATGGCTTGATAGATAGCAAACCTGATGTGGAGATGGACATTCTTGTTTTGAAAGATCCAACACCAGATGTTCCCTGATGTTCCAAATCAGGATCAATGCTACAGTCCTTGAAAAATATAGCACCAAGATATTTGAATGATGGGATCATTGTGAATGGTAGTCTATGGGGACTGCATAGTGGGTTGGCGGCTGGAGCTCCATTGACAGACCACTTCTGTCTTAATGGTGTTAACAGACAGTCCCACCCAGCTGTAAATCCTGACAACCGCAGCAAGGATGGGCTGAAGGTCCTCGGCTGCCGAGGCTCGGCAGAATGGAGCGCAGCCATCTACATACTGCAGCAAGGATCCACTCCCTAGAGAGTGTGGTGGTTAGTTGGAACATTCTGATGTTGAAGATGTTTCCATCCAAACTGAGGTCCACTGTAACTTTCTTGCTGTCCTTAAGTTCCTTAAGAAGAAGCTGTGTGTCTCATAGAAGAAATATATAATAGAGTACAGGTGGCACCAAGCACCCCTTTCTTACTCCAGTGCACGGTGCACTGAATGGCACTGACTCTTGGCATCTTAATGTCACTTGAGCCATGATCTCATTGTGAAACTAACTGATGATGCTGACAAATTTGTCTAGGCAGCCAAATATGAGAAGGGTTACTAAGGTCCCCTACTCAGAGCAGAGGTATCCTCCCTGCATCAGTAGTTCTGCAGGGATGCCAATGACAGAAAACGTATTCTTGAGGGAGGGGATAGCTCTTGAGGACCTCCATGTAGGCTGGCAGTTGGCTGAAGTCGTGGGTGAGTATACAGTATGTTTAGGCAGTGCACTTCTTGGAGCAGTCAATGGGACCATAGACAGTACCTACAGAGTTGTAGTTGGGCATGTCATTTTTGTCTGTGTAATTTGGTTTTCTTCTGCCTTTTTTGTCCACTAGTTCTACAGAGCCCACATGACTCTCACTTATTTACAGGTTGCTTACCATTGCTGCCAGAGGGCACTGGACATTGTGGAGAGTTGCTCTGTACATTTTTTGTTTTAGCCCACCCTAGCATTGAGGTTAACTAGCAAGAGGATCTTGTCATTCTTGCAAATGCTATGGAGAGTCTCCTCTTTTGAATATTAGAAGGAATCCTTCTTCATTCAAGCCTCATTCTCTGATGGTAAGGTTGGTACATAAGCATTAAGAAGAATGGCAATCTGCTTCTCAGCCAATGGAACAAGGAGGGATATAAGCCTTTTCCTTATCCTGACAGATGTAATCAGGCTTGGTAGGAGCATATTCTTGATTGACATTCCACCAGTGGGATAGCCTCCCCAGGAGAAGGTATAACCCACTCACTCCTGACCAGAAACCTGGGGTGGGGTCTATCAGAGTTGCTTTAAGGTGGTTCTCATGTTCCATGTTGTCAGATTCAGGGATATTGTCCATAGAATGGATTGTCCCCATAGGTGTAGCAACCGATCCAAGCATTTTCTAACTTTTATTAGTCCAACATTTCCTCTCCCCACTTGGGGTGAGCCGTACAATCCCTAAGTAGGGCTGCTCAGTCACAGAGGTGTCTTCTGAAAGCAGCTTCAACTCAATCACAGCCTATAGCCACCAAATACCATATGCAGGGATCAGGCTAGGAGCTTTTAGTTCAATCAAATTGTCATCGTCACTGATATCTGCTCATTTCCAGACTTTGAAGGCCAGTTCCAGATGTTATATCTCCGAGGTCATGACTGGACACCTGTGCATTGAACATTTTAAATGGTTCCTCACTCCATCAAGGTCTGCCTAATGTTGCCACGTTGCTTTTCTATTCATTTGTACACTCCAAGCCTTTGTCTTCCTTGACTTACCCACAAGACAGTGAACCAGTGGTTGAAGCCAAGGAATGTCCACATGAAGTGGGCCTACACATCACTACTGGGGACCATGTCAGCTCCAAGATCTCCTGCCGCATTCTCCTGAGGGTGCAAGGCACCCAGTTGTCATGTATAGCCACAAGGAGGCCTGGCAGGAGTCTTGGTTATGAAATAATAATAATAATAATAATAATAAACTTTATTTATATAGTACCTTTCATACATGAAATGCAGCTCAAAGTGCTTCACAATTGTAAATAAAATTAAAAAGCAGAGATAAATTAAGATGGTAAAAAATGCATAGATAGAGGTATTTGAGGTAGAAATGGCTGAGAATGGGTGGGGGAGGATTTGCATACAAGACAGCCTCACTGTTTACCACAAGGACTAACTAGTAGCAGTGGGTTGTATGCGAGAAGGCTGCAAGCAAGCAGGAAATAGGCATGCACCTTCCCTCTGTTGCACGCACACACAAGCACACAAATCCAAACACTCACACACATACACACACATAGACACTCCCATGAGGCACAACCCTCATCCACTTACTCAAGAAAGCTGGTGATGTAGTCTTTGCTGCAGGCAGACCAGGAGAAAGGGTTGGTGTTGGCTGTGATATGAGCAGCCATCAGTTTGGCTGTTTCGTGGCCTTTGGTACCACAAGAGTTCCCAATCCCATCATGGTTCATCCCAAAACTGAAACACACAAAATGAAAAACAGAGAGAGAAGGTTAACTTAATGCAATTGGCTATGTTGATCAACAGTAACCACTATCCTGAGAGTGCAGCCCGTTCAAGGAGAAAGCGACCCTCCCTTGGCAATTAACTACGGTATAGGTTAAGTGGCAACCTTGGGCAGCTCTGGATGACTGTGACAGGCCAGGTTGTTAAGTCTTTGAGTGTGAGTGGAGGATGTCTCCCTCTGTGGCCCTGGCTGTAAAGACAGGGCTCTGTGGCTCTGAAACAGCTGTGTGGAGGGGAGCAGGGGTCATGGGTCAAACCCTGTCTGAAGCTCCACAGGAACGAGAAAGTTCTAATCACCATCATGCCTGCCTGTCAATCAATGCCTGCAGGTCTGAGCAGGCCATGAGGGAGAGTCACCACTGACTAGAGCAAGCAAGGGGGGATCCTTTTAATGAATCAATGCACCAGAGAAGAGAGAGACCGCCAGTCCCCAGTCCCCAATCATCCCAAACCCAACCACCCAAATCCACAAATACCTCCCTATCTTGTAGTCTGTTACTCTTACGAAAGCTGCTCAAGAATGTATTTCTTACTGAGGCCTGAGAATAAATCATTTAAAAAAATCTTATCTGTCTGAATATCATTTGAAAGAAAAGCTCACATTACAGCAGGAAGTCAAAGCTTACTTTTCCTTACAGTCCAAAAGCACAAATCAGGTCTAATGTATATAACAAACCCAACCACATCGCACAGCCCGAACCTGTTTTTCTAAGGCTGGCGTTTATGACATTTTACCCTACTCTGGAAATAAATCAGCCCAGTTGAAACCCTGCTGCAGTGTTTTTTTTATACATCCTCTAGAAGCAGAGACTATTTTTACAACTGCCCCACAACAGAAGCAGACATGAGACATAATAAAGGAAATCGCCATCTTGCTGAACCCTCGAGAGGGGGATACGTAGACTAATACATCATCATTATTTTGCTTTATATTCAGGAAGAAAGACCAGAGGTATGTGGACACTGACATTTGCATGAGGAAATATGTGGAGATACAGTCCAAGACATCTGCTGGGGGAAAAACACGCTACATGTAGGCCTGGCAAACTCAAAGAATAGCTATGTTTGTTTAAGAGAAATTATAAGAGCATATGCTCAGAAAGGCGATAAAAAGTTTAAAGACAATCCGAAGTAAAAGAAGGTGTTCCACTTGCACCAGAAAGAGTAAAGCAATGTCAAATTGTATAGAAAAGAGAAAGATTCTAAAGTTAACACGACATGATAGAAAATCTTTGACCACACTCACTTGTGGCCAATCTCATGTGCAATGGTGAAAGCCGAACCAAGGCCTATGTCTTCATTGATGCTGCAACTCCTCTCTGGCTCACACATTCCAGCTACTGAGGCCAAGCCTGGACAGACAAACAGACAGACACAGACACACACACACACACACACACACACACACACACACACACACACACACACACACACACACACACATACACACATATGCATGTTCAAGTTCAAGTTCATTTATTTATATAGCCCTTTATCACAAAGCATGTCTCAAAGGACTTTACAGAAAATGAGTCAAACTAGATCTACCTAAGCAACAATCAAGAGTTACAAAATCATGATAACAAACAAACATAGTGACTCAGAACAAGGCACAAGACATACAGTAAAAAAATAAATGCCCTACCTATTCTACAAAGCCTAACCTACCCGGCACCACCAACCTTAGACCCTCAAAGCATTAAAGGAAAAACTTCCACGAAACCTTATCAGGCTAAAAAGTTAATGTCACCATGTCCCTTTGTCAAAGTTATTCAACCCTGAGGCAGAGGAAGGGTGTGAGGGAAGGGAAGTGGAGGCCCAGAGCCCTCAACACAGTGGACCTTGGAGCAGGAGGGAAGCTGGTGGAGTGAGCCACACTCTGTTTCAGCTGTGATAACAGCTCAGAGAGTGTGTCTGTGTGTGCTAAGGCCTGTGTGTATGAGAGAAATAGAGGTCGACAATGTTTGTCAAGGGGAATATAGAAGGAGGGTGAACATTATGCTGCTTTCCGGCACAGTATAACCTTGAAAGGGCCATCAGGACAGCCAAAAAACAGTACCGGGATAAATTAGAGCACGGTTACAGGGACTGTGATCCAAGACGCATGTGGAGAGGGATACAGGTGATCACAAACGATAAAACAAAACCCAGTGTTTTCAAAGCTCGTAAAGCGCCAGGCCCCGATTTTTTAAAATCCTGCTCGAGTCAGCTATCTACAGTGTTTACTGATATTTTTAACCAGTCATTGGAATCTTGCTTGGTCCCGACATGTTTTAAAAGAACACTTATCATACCTGTGCCTATAAAAACACCAGTAACATGTCTAAATGATTATAGACCAGTGGCTCTGACCTCTGTAATATTTAATTGTTTTGAGAAATTGCCTACCAGCCTACCAGGTCTGTAGGAGATGCTGTTTCACTTGTCTTGCAAACCGTTTTAGAACATCTTGAGGGGAGGAATACCTATGCCAGACTGTTGTTCATAGATTATAGCTCTGCGTTCAACACCATCGTGCCAGCGAAGCTGGTGGCCAAACTCAGAGGACTAGCTTAACTGGTAGACCCAAAACTGTGAGGCAGGGAACAAACTCTTCATCTACTCTGATCCTTAACACAGGAGCACTGCAGGGATGCTGCTTTAGGCCCTGTCCACACGTATATGAATATTTTTGAAAACGTAGTATTTTCTCTGCGTTTTGGTCTCCTGTCCACATGAAAATGGCATTTTAGGTCACTGGAAACTGAGCTTTTGGAAAACGGCTTCCAGGGTGGCGATTTTTCAAAACTGTTTTCCGTGTATTTGTATGGACCGGTAAAACAGAGCTTAACTGTATTGTTACGTTCGCAGACGATACCACAGTGATTGATCTGATCCACAATAACAACAAGGACGCCTATAGGACGAAGGTGAGGGAGCTGGCCTTGTGGTGTACAGATAATAATTTATCTCTCAACCTTGACAAAACCAAAGAGATCATCATAGATTTTAGGAAGAATAAAGCCAGCCACACTCCAGTAACTATCAATGGTATGGCTGTTGAGATTGTTAACTCCTTTAAGTTCTTAGGAATACAGATCTCTGACTCTCTTACCTGGTCCGATAACACCAACTGTATACTAAAGAAAGCTCAACAAAAGCTTTTCTTTCTTGGATGTCTTAAAAAATCTGGTATGTCAACCAAAACTCTGGAGAACTTCTATCGGTGCACCATCGAAAGCATTCTCACTGGTGGCTTACTAGCGTGGTTTGGTAACATAACTGAAAAAGATCTGAACAGAGTTATTAGACAGGCTTCCAGCGATCTACCACAGCTGTCAGAGATCTATACCATCCGCTGTAGGAAGAGGGCACAGGGCATCATCTATTTACATTATTACCATCAGGGCAGCATTACCATAGTATAAAGGCACACACCACTCGTTTTAAAGACAGCTTCTATCCACAGGCAGTAAGACTCATTAACAGCCAGTAGTGAATCCTAACTGCTCCCCTAATGTGTAATGTTTTACTTGCACTTTATGTGTACAGATAACTGCTATGCTGTTGCTGTACTTTTTCTTCTGATGCTGTTGTTGCTGTATATTTAAGTGTGTATATATGGAGTGTATAAGTGTGTATATATGGAGCATGTATATGGAGTGTATGTGTGTAGATGTACAGTATGTATATACAGGTGCATCTAAAACAAATGTAATATCGTGGAAAAGTTCATTTATTTCCGTAATTTAATTCAAAAAGTGAAACGTTCATATATTCTAGATTCATTACACAGAAAGTGAAATATTTGAAGCCTTTTTTTGTTTTCATCTTGATGATTACGGCTTACAGCTCATGAAAATAAAAAATCCAGTATCTCAAAATATTTGAATATTACATAAGACCAATCAAAAAAAGGATTTATAATACAGAAATGTCGACCTTCTGAAAAGT
>OMLI01013838.1:1620-17405 GCA_900302605.1 Rondeletia loricata
TTTTTTTTTAAAAGAAAGCAATTGATCTTGCCAGCAAGGCAGCCCAGGAGGATAAAGCTCAGAACTATGAGGAGGCTCTGCGTCTGTACCAGCATGCTGTTCAGTACTTCCTCCACGTGGTGAAATGTAAGGCATTACAACTTAGGGTCCTCTTTTGTTCCTTGGTAATTTGTTTGTCATAATCTGATAATCATGACATCCTTCCTTGACATGATGGTAGCCTATTGTGCGCCTAATGGAATGTGTTTTGATCAATCGTGTGACAATTAAAAGTGGCTCCACGTTTCTCTGAAAATAGCGTACAAGTCATTCCATACACTGTCATAGCAGTTGTGATAAACACATTTTCTGAAAAGATGTGTATGCAATTTCAAGAGCAAATCATTTAATATCATGCACTTGCACTGCCAGCAAATGCTAACAGGAGGGCAGTGTCTATTTCTCAGGAGCAAAAACTCAAGCCTGAAAACATTTAGAATTTCCTAAGAGGGGGCTTGACAGGTGTTCAACACAATGGGCTTCTAAAAACCCAGAGTCTTGCCTTTAACAAGATGAGTGTGCCATTTATTCTTTCCTGACAGATGAAGCCCAGGGTGACAAAGCTAAGCAGAGCATCCGGGCAAAGTGTGCTGAATACCTGGACAGAGCAGAGAAGCTGAAAGAGTATCTGAGGAAGAAAGAGAAAGCTCCTCCTGCCAAGCCTGTCAAAGAGTCACAGTCTGACGACAAAGGGTGTGTTTATGGGTGGGGCTGTGGGTTCAATCTGCTCACGTATTACCATTCAGAGCTGTCTGGAATGTGATGAGTTGAATTTTTTAACTTGGCATTCACTTAAACGACATCTCCCTTGAAACAGAGACAAATCATGTTTTTCTCTATGATTTAATATGTTTGTGCATCCAGGAATGAAAGTGATGAAGGTGATGATCCAGAGAAAAAGAAGTTCCAAAATCAGCTCTCAGGTTAGCAATATAATCCCTACTGTGGAATTAGGCCTACATTTTACTGTTTTGATATGACCTCAGTTGATGCAATATTTGTTTTATTCATGTGCATTTGTCATACGCAAGTTTAATTTCAGCGTCATTTAGATATCTTGGTAATGGGATATGTTGTTTTCCCCAGGTGCAATTGTTATGGAGAAACCAAACATCAAATGGAATGATGTTGCTGGTTTAGAGGGAGCCAAGGAAGCATTGAAAGAAGCTGTTATTCTTCCTATCAAATTCCCCCACCTATTCACAGGTACTTATAAATCATATCACAGACTGAAATAGGAAGTTCGTCAAGAGTTTACTGTGAAATAATGAAACTAAATATCTGTGCTGTGTGCAAGGGGTGTGTCGGGCTGTAGCGCTGACAATACACCACTGAGGAATTGATGCTATTTTGGTCACATCCCAGAACCAGTAATATAGACAAATTGTCTCTTGTGCTTGTCTGACAGGAAAAAGAACACCATGGAGAGGGATCCTGCTCTTTGGACCACCAGGTACAGGAAAGTCCTATCTGGCAAAAGCTGTTGCCACAGAGGCCAACAACTCAACCTTCTTCTCCATCTCCTCCTCTGACCTTGTCTCCAAATGGCTGGGAGAGAGTGAAAAGTGAGTCCTATTATTAGTAATCCACAGAAGCATGGGCTGTGTATATAAATATGCTCCAGCTAGCAGCACATTGCTATGAATGCTTCCTTTCTTCTTCCCAGGTTGGTGAAGAATCTTTTTAGCCTTGCAAGGGATCACAAGCCTTCTATCATCTTCATTGATGAGATTGACTCCCTGTGTGGTTCAAGAAGTGAAAATGAGAGTGAGGCTGCTCGTCGTATCAAGACTGAGTTCCTGGTTCAGATGCAGGGTGAGTCTGATGAGCTACAAAAAATTATTTGTGATTACTGGAGGATGATAACCCAGAACTAATATCACATACCTGATCAGAGAGGGATACAATGAAAATTATTGTCTCAGTATTATTGTCTGCTTTACAGTTTCTGTGGCTTTCAGTGTAAAAACATAGCTCAAGATCTGTGATTTATTAATTAATCTCTTATTGGAAAAGCCAGTTTTCTGCAGCATTCTGTGGGAATGAGAGAACAGCCTGTGTGATCTAAGATGGCAATTTAAGTTGAAAATGGGTGTTCATGCATTAGGTCAAGCAACCCAATTAGTTTCAGCTGTTTCTGTAGCCTAGATTTTCACTGGAATCGTTTTGGTTGCACTGCGTGGGATAGACCAATGTATCGCCATAGAAACACAAGAGGTGCAGGAGCTGCACAAAGTCAGAGCTGAGTTTTGGATGGCTGTTAGTGCTGCAGTGGTTTGGGTACCGGTGGGCAACCTTAAAATATTTAGCCTATGGCTCTCACATCTTACAGTTAAGTATGTGGCTTGGAATAAACAAACGGTGTCGGTCTGAGTGAGGTTTTGGATGTCAGGTCACTCTGTACGTAGGCCCAAGGGTTGGCAAAACATTCAAATGAGTGTCTCCTAGTTTCCTTAGGGGCCGTGTCCACAGAAAGCATTTTTTGAGCTGGCAGCGCCTTTCTGTCATTCATTTCTATGGTAAAGATGCCCTAGGAGTGCTCCTCTTCCCAGCGCCTCACCTCGCGTTCAAAATAGTTCAACATTTGGAGAGGACCACCGCTCATCAATGTCACTTTTTTCGACCGACCAATCCAAATCGAGGAAGAGGCGGGACTAGGCGCTGCGCACGGAGCACTTAACCACCCAGAGCGCTTCCAAAAAGCTCATATGTTTGATATCCAAAGCGCTCCGCCATGAAAAAAACGCTTTCAGGCTACTTTTCAGAGTAGCAGATGGAGACACGCACACAATCAACCCTGCCCCCCTCCCCTCTCTCAACTTCTCTAGTCACTCACTTAGGTGCTAACTTCAGTGTCTGCAATTTAACAGGTTATCATATCATACTGGATAGTAAGTCTAGCATAATACTATAGCCGCGGGGGTGGCTATAATACACCCCAACATTTCTCAAACTTGTAACGCTGCAGCTTCTGTAAATGTTTGTTTGTTTATCCTTTGTCTTCTGGGCTTGCTTTTCTGAAAAATAGCACGTGAATGCGGTGCTATGTGGTATGGATCACCACCAAAATCTAATCAACTGATCTTTGGGCCAAGGGCTATCTGTCCACCAAATTTCAGCCAAATCTGTTAGTAACTTTTTGAGAGATATTGCTAACAAACAGACAGGGGTGAAAACATAACCTTCCAACTTTGTTGGCAGAGGTAAAAATATGTAGCATGGCTAGCTGTAATCTTGCAAGCACCTGGAAGACCCGTGTGTATCTATGTGAGTTAGATGTTTCAGTAATGTTCTGCACAAGCCATACAGCGCTTCGCATTTCTATTGAGGATTCTACATTTCATGGCTGGTTCCCAGTAATGCAAAAACTTCTGCAATCACAGTTACAGAAAGCTGGAGGGACCAATTATTCATATTTGTTTTAACATGTCAGAGCACTGGAGTGTTGTTAAGACCTTCTTATGCTTGAGTAGTCGTTCAATTTTAAATATGCTTCTCTTTCCCTGACTTTGTTGTTTTGCAGGAGTGGGGAATGACAATGAGGGAGTGCTGGTACTCGGGGCAACAAACATCCCTTGGACTTTAGACTCTGCCATCAGAAGAAGGTAATTGTTATTATTTGGCTAAATTGTTAGTAACCATGTCATCATTCTTCTGTGCTCACTGTACACCTATAATACCACCTCAGATTTGAGAAGAGGATCTATATCCCCCTGCCCGAAGAGCATGCCCGCTCCTTCATGTTCAAGCTCCACCTGGGCTCCACCCCCAACTGTCTCACTGAATCTGACTTTGTCACTCTGGGCAAGAAGACGGACGGATACTCAGGGGCAGATATCAGTGTCATTGTCAGAGACGCACTCATGCAACCTGTCAGAAAGGTCCAGTCAGCTACCCACTTCAAACGGGTATGTCTCCAAAAATATCAGTATGTCACTGTCTTATGCTTCAGTGTAACGTAGAGTAGTTGACTCAGTTATGTCTCTTGTGTTTTCTGTTTCCCTTGTGTTTAACTTAATTGTGGTATGTAAGGTACGAGGGCCATCGAGAAACGACCCCAACGTTATTGTAGATGACCTCTTGACCCCTTGCTCACCTGGGGATCCCAATGCTATTGAAATGACATGGATGGAAGTTCCTGGGGAAAAGCTATTGGAACCTATTGTTTGCATGGTAAGGGAACAAAAATACTAGCTTTTCCCTCACTCCAATGGTAATATATCTAAATGTAATATAAACCACTGTTGAATATCTTGTAATGTCCGTTTTTCTATTATTTTCAGTCTGACATGCTGAGGTCTCAGTTCAACACAAAGCCAACAGTTAATGAACAAGATCTGGTCAAACTGAAAAAATTCACAGAGGACTTTGGACAAGAAGGCTAACTGGGATGTTTGAGCCAAGCCAAACCAAAGCAAAGGAATTGTGATTGTGAAGTGTTCTTTTTCTCTCTTAAGGTCTTTCTCCCTCTTTCTCTCTCTCTCTCACCCTCTCTCACCCTAACCTTTCACCAGTCCTAGTGGGCCACATGACTGCTCTCATAAGCCAATCGGATGGCCACACAAGGGATGGAAGACATTGTTTTGTTTGATGTCCTCTGTTGTCCAGAGGATTCAAAACGTTTCATCTGCAGCATTTCTGCAGCTGACCTGATAAAGAATCAATTGATAACTACTTGGAAATTAAAGAGCATTCTTTTGGTTACTTAAGACTTAAGGGTATGCACTAAAACCTAAAGGTATTGTTGAGCAGAATACCTAAGCAACGTAGGGCACATCTGACTACATACACACAATTATTGCAAATTAGTCTGTTGAAATCATCAAGAGATATATTAAAAATTTTATTAATTTATTTCAAGTTAGGACTAGCCCACATATCCCTAACTTGCCTATTATCTGAGCTATAATTTTGATTTCATGTCTGGCCAACTTTCAGTGCATCTCACTAGACTGTAAGAAATGCCTATATTGCTCCTCTATTTTGTAGCAGTAAGATAAAAAGCATTTTATAGTAAATACTTTGTGGAACTGAATAACTCTTGGGCTGGGGATTGTGAAATTAACAGTGCATGACATTGCTTTTTCATGAGTTCTTATGATTTTTAGTGGTGAAATATAGGCCGTTGTAGTCACAAGGTGGTGGACATGATAGGGGCTTGAGACACAAACATACTCAGGATGGACAATTTTGAATTGTTTTCCTAACAAATGGCAATTATATTTGTTTACTCTCATTTGTATTCCAAAAGGCTATTAGGATGGATCACCAAAGGTGCCGAACCAGCATAATGTAATCGTTGTCAAGGACTCAAAATAGTTTTGAAATGGCTTTGTTCATCAGCTCATTAAGACTTTCCACGACCTACATCTTACCATTATCATATGCCTGTGCAAGGTATTGCTGATTATCCTTACTGCAAACTGAAGAAAACAAAAAACGAAGCCTTATTAAGATAAAGCCACAGTGTGGGTTTTGAAGAAACAAGGCTGAGGTGGTGTTGAAGTTGGACACTGGTGGCTCAGGTGGAGAGATCATGATCTTGTACACTTTATTGGAATGCAGCTCCAAGCATTAACCATATGTAGCCATAAGTGGCAATGTGCACCATGTGCCTTCGAGAAAAGTTGCAAGATTATTTTTCTTTGGTTTATTTCTAGATTGGTCATATTGCTATATATATTGGGTGCTTTGTCACCATTATTAAGAAATCTATAATACTTGCACATTTCATGTAAACTCTTAGAGATTGTATACAACTGTACTCATATGGTGTTCAAAATATGTCTCTTTCAAGTTTGGTAGGGAACATATCTCATTTTACTGTAAATGTATTTTCTTCGTAAAGAGGTCACCAGTGCATCAGATTTTCTGTTTTTCGTTTCCATAAAATGTAAATAAAAGGTATACGTCACAAGAAGCTGTTAACTTATTTACATCGTGACTTATCACTGGAAAACAATGACATCAGAAGTTTAGGAAGATGTGAGCAGGATTATGATTTAAATAAGGCTTTAACAGTCTAAAATAGTATTTCATGGAGTCACTCCAATCACACAGCTGCTGGTTGGGTGAGCAAAACAAAACGGGTACACTGCGAATGAGGGAGCGTTGCATTGTGGGAATTGTTGTCCTTGTACGCTCAAGCCCCGGTAGGATCCCAGAGAACTTGTGTAGTTTGAGAACTACAAGTACTTGGTGCGGCTGTGTAGTATCAGTTCAAAGTGCACAGTTCAATTTGTTTTGGTTTATGCAGAGTGCGCTTTGTCGTAGAGAGCCAAGGTCCACCTCGGTAATTTATCTTGGGTGTTAGACCTGTTTGACTCGCTGCCAAATACTGGTAAAACCAAGGTAAAACTCCTCCTCCGAGGTTTCTGTTACGACACCCCATCCGCCCTCTTGCCTCCGTTATATTCGCCCCCAGAAGCTAACCTGTTTGTTAGCGAACAAGCTAACGACTGCCAGCTTCACCCATGTCCTCTGAAGAAGGGTTGAGTTCAACGATCACGGATTGGCTGTTTATCAATTCCTGGTGGCTTCTTCTGCCATTCATTATGCTACTTGTAGTTGCTGCATTCATTGTTGCCTTCGTGTTGCTGTTATACATGATATCGCCTCTTATTAGTCCCAAACCTCTGAAACTGAACGGGGCCCACGTCGTGGTAAGTGCACCAGAAAAACCAAAGAACTGTGCAGTTTAGCTATGTAGGTCGCTAGCTGATATATAGCTCGATAGCAAGCTTAGCTACTTGTGTCCACGTTTTTAAAATAGCGCTGTCTCTGTGTATGAGCGCTTATAAATTAATAGTTTTTATATTTAATTAGCAACGTTTTTTTTCTGTGCGCCCGAGTGATCATGTTTGACAAATTCATAACGTTAAGATAGTCATCTGTCAACATTATGACACGCCCACATAATTAATAATTAACGTTACAGTTCATTTAAAAACTAAGTTTTGAGTTATTTCACCTTACAGGTTATCACCATGTCATACAGAGAGAGGCAACTATCTTACAACTGCTAATCTATTTAATTACCTATAACTTTGGAAACACAATCTGTGTGTTTTAGTGTAGATATGCCTCAATAGAACCTTGTATTTGACCTCTGATTAATGATCGGCACACCCTTTAAATCTTCAGGTGACAGGAGGATCAAGTGGGATTGGGAAGTGCATTGCAATGGAGTGCTACAAGCAAGGAGCTTTCATCACATTGGTGGCAAGGGATGAGGTCAGCAGAAACCCCACAGTGACGTTCAACCATTCATTTCCTTTGTGTTTGTTGCCAAACATGGTAAAACGGTATCTAAAGCTTAATTTGCTCCATGGCAGACGAAGGTGGTGCAAAATTTACTTTACTACGTGTTTACGTATTATCTAGCCGTGCAGTAGAACTTCATTTATCTGAATGGCCATAATGAGCTAAAATTGAACAAATAATCAATTGCTTGTCTGTAATTGTTGGAATCTCCCTAATTTTCAAGTTAGAATTTTCACATTTACTGTATGCGAGCATATTTTGAATCAAATTTGCTTCGCATTTTCAATATATTTAAGAGTTCCAAACATTTTGTTCTCCAAAGCAGCATCAATTTCCTAAGGTTTTGGATTTTTGGGGGGGTAATAACATTTATTACTGTATGCACAGCTTTGTATAGGAGATGTAACATGCATGATGGTTTTTCCTCAGGCTAAATTGCTTCAAGCAAAGAAGGAGGTGGAGAAATGTGCCATAAATGACAAGCAGGTATGGGGCTTTTGTGTGTACTTCAGCAAAAGACAGTACTTTAAGGCATTGTTTTGAAGCACTTGATATGACTGTGTTGCTGTTCATATAGGGCATAACAGCTGATGCCATTTTGCATAAGATTGCATAAGACCTTGTACACTCTCCTGCACTCAGGTGGTGCTCTGCATATCAGTGGATGTTTCCAGGGATTATGGTCAGGTGGAGAGTGTGATAAAACAGGTAATCTTACCCACTTAGCAACAACAGTGGACCATCTCCCATTCTTTTAATTATTCAGTACTGAATTAAGGTTATTGGAGTGTGTTTTTTCCTGTCATGCAGGCTCAAGAGAAGCTAGGGCCTGTTGATATGCTGGTGAACTGTGCTGGAACATCCATTTCTGGAAAGTTTGACGAAGTGGAGGTGGATCGCTTTAAAGTAAGTAACTGAGCATGTTACCAAGACACTGGGTTATCAAAATTCACTGAGTTGCTCTCAACAATCCCCAAAAAGTTGAACCAAAAATATTCACAGCTCAGATTACGCCAGAGCGGTAACTATCAAGTGTCTGAATAGGAGTTAATTTTATGAATTGATCATACCTTTCTTATTGCTAATTCATCTCCAAGTGCCATATGTTTCTATCTTCTAATGGGTAGGATACCTATCAAGCGGCGATATGAGAATCAAGAGAATGTTGATACTTTTATTTTATTCTTCTATGTGAAGGATTGCCAGGCAAGGAGGCACACTAAAATGTTTTTAAGCAGTTAGACCAATTTATTACTCTGACCTGCTTGTAAATATGCACCAAGACGTTGCTCTTTCAAAATGTATGTGATTTAAGTATTAAATATTCACCAAGACAGGAGGATAGATTGCTGTCTGGCTCTGTAGAGGATTATGTTGCAGTCAGAGGAGATTAGGAAGAGGTTAAATTCCCATCCAGTACCTTTTATAGATTGGCTTTCATTGTGGATAGAAGATTTTGCATCAGTATTCAGCTTGTGGAATATTGTAGCTACACTTTTGCAGCCCCATAATGTGAACTAGCCCACTATAAAGGATAATTTATACTTCTACGTCGAAGTACAGCCGTAGCTACGATGTACGTCTTTGCGGTGCTGGCGTAGCCCGCAGAGGCTGCCGCCATAGCTTGTGTGCACATCTCCAAAAATTTAACTGCACGTAGGGCGACACAACACCGTAAGAACTGTGATTGGTCCGCTTTGTATTTCCTCCTACTTGTATCCGGTTGATGTCCGCCGATAGTGAAGACAACATGGCGCATATCGAAGAGAGACTAGCTGAGCAGGTTTGCAAATATGTTAATTTGTACGACACCTCACCTCGGAATTATAAAGACTACCAGATGTCACTGAATTCGTGGTGAGTAATATCCCAGAACGTTGTTATTGCTTCCGTGCTAACAAAGCACGACACTGCCACCTAGCATTTCGGTGGTCTACGTGCAGAATAACCAACGCAGAACTAGAAATGCTCGCACCGCCGTAGACACCTACGCCGTAGTAACGGCGGCACTTCAACGCAGAAGTATAATTTGGCCTTAGTGTGTGTGTGTGTGTGTGTGTGTCCATGGCCTTGTTTAACAGAGGCTGATGGAAGTGAACTACCTGGGCAGTGTTTACCCAACGCGGGCTGTCATAACTACCATGAAGGAGCGAAGAATGGGGCGTATCATGTTTGTGTCCTCCCAAGCTGGCCAGATTGGCCTGTTTGGCTACACAGCCTACTCTCCATCCAAGTTTGCCCTTCGTGGCTTAGCAGAGTCACTGCAGATGGAGGTGAGTTTTTGGCCACTCATGCCTGAACACCCTTGTGCGCACAGATTCATACCAGCTGCAAGCACACAAGCAAACAGACTCCAGCGTGAATCAACCTCACAATGCATCTAGTTAAAATATTTTAGCACATATCTGTTCCATAAAACCGTGCTGACAAGTGCAAAGTGGGAGGTGCATGTCACTGGTGTGAATGTTATTATCACTAGGAGGTATTAAAACATTTTGTTCTACTGCTAAAACATCTAGATTACTGTGATACTTCAAATTATGTACATGCACAGGCATTGTGGAGTCCCAATTTCCCCATAGGGAGCATTTAATTTTTTATCTTAAAGACAAAATTAGAATTTTTCTGTATAAGATGTTGATTCTTGTTGCTGTTCTCCTCCAGATGAAGCCATACAATATCTATGTGACGGTGGCCTACCCCCCTGACACCGACACTCCAGGACTAGCTGAGGAGAATAAGACAAAGGTAAACGTCACTGTAAAACAATAGAGGAACAGAATATCTTTCGCATTTTTTCTTCCAATTTGAAGCCATTTTCTTCTTCGCCCTCCTTCTTTGTCCTAGCCTCTAGAGACCAGGTTAATCTCTGAGACCGCTGGGGTTTGTCAACCAGAGCAAGTGGCCAAAATCGTCGTTCGGGATGCGGTGGTAAGAACCTCAATCCATCTGCCACTGACCCACCAGCCTTCCTGTTCAATTCTAAAGATTTAATTAGCTAATTAATTTCCCACTGAGGGAGATGGATAATTGCCTTTATTTATTTTTTACCCTCTTTGCCTGTTTTTTCTCTTTCCTCCCACAGCAGGGGAACTTTAACAGCTCAGTCGGCCCTGACGGCTACATGCTCTCAGCACTCACCTGTGGCATGTCACCTGTCACCTCCATCACAGAGGGCCTCCAGCAGGTACAGCCACCTCTCCCTCACAGTCCCAGTCATTATTACACATAGTTCTTCATATCAGGGTTCCCACGGGCCTGGAAAACCCTTGAAAGTTTGTGGATTTGAGAAACGTAAAATAAGGCCTGGAAAGTTCTTGAAAATGAATGGGTGGCCTTGAAAGTACTTTATTTTTTGAAAATTAAAATAGATAGCTCTCTGGCCCTCTCTCCATCTTAGCATCAACACTACATCCTGAGGAAAACCCTGTGCTGGAGATTTGTGTTGATACAACAGCAGTTTTAAAATGAAGGTTTTCACCATGAGTTCTTGACTTGACAAGATCATGAGTACAAAATTAGGCCTCTATGATGTCTAATTTTGACCAATGGATTGTCGACACACTGGATTAGAGCTCCTTTCTTAATACTTTATTTAATGCAATGCAACATTTCAACCTTAAGGTCTTTGTCAGGCAAAACGAAGACCAAAGGTTGCTTTGCATTAAATACAGTATTAAGAAAGGAGCTCTAATCCAGTGTGGATAATCCTTTTTGAACCACTTTCCATCATGACTCTTTTATCCAGCACCTGGCATAAATATAGGTTGAATGTGCACACTTCTACTACCCCTTTTTTTTTTATATACCCCCAAAAAATTCCAACTTTTAGTCTTTGAATTTCACCAAACAAGACCTTGAAAGTCATTGAAAAGCCCTTGAATTTTATGTCCTAGTGAGTGTGGGAACCCTATCCTTTTGTCACATTGGCCTAGCCCTAAGAAGCGCTCCGGGCCACGGTTTATAATGTAGGTTATGCATCTCACCTTGATTTAACCCCTGTACAGATTGTGACCATGGGACTGTTTCGGACCATCGCCCTGTTCTACCTGGGGAGTTTTGACAGCATTGTGCGTCGCTGCATGATTCAGAGAGAGCAGTCGAAAGCAGCTGACAAGAGGGAGTAATAACACGCTGACACGGAAACACCCTCACCTGACTTCTTCACACCCCCTGCCCTCCCTCCTTCACAGCCACTGGAGGACCCAGACCATCCCCTCCTTCCCTTCCTCCCTCCCTACAAGTGCACAACCCTGGGTGGGGGAAAAGGCCAGGCCTTGTGTGCACGTGTGATATCAACTAAACAGATGGGACGAAAGAAAATGGCAGATATTTCCGATTCGCTTGTCCAGTGATGTAACTCCTTCATAGACTTCACGGCCATTTAGATTTTTCTATCCTCTCAGAGCATTCCAGTGACTTTTTGGTTTAATGTGTGCACCTGCTTCTTTTGTTGGAGCAGCCTTACTAAAGGGGGGTTGATTGATTGATAAACTGTATTGTCCCCAAAGGGGAAATTCTTTTTCGGTACAGCGTCAACATAAGAATTAAAAACTCATAAGAAGCAGAAAAATGTGTGGAGGTGAAAACATGTAGGGGTGAAGGCAGACTAAACATCCCACAGCCTGTTATTAAAGTAGGCCTTGTAAACAACTGACACTTTAGATATTGGGCCTCCCTGCCTCCAGTCGCCCAATGTTGTTTTGTTTCCTTGCAGAGAGGAAAAGTAAAGGATAGCCTGTCCGACTGGTTGTGCCAAATGTGGCCTGAAATTCCTTCCCACCAGGGGCTACTGAAAACCAGAATGGTAACTCTTAAATTTTGTCATATTGTTGCATGCATCACACCGCTAGGTTCACCTTATAAAACGTTTACCTTTTTCACCAAATAAGTCCCTTCTTCTCTACCTTTTTGTCACACAAGTCTTTGCAGGCAAAGCGCCTTCCTTTTTGACTCACTAACCTGTGTTTGAAACCAGTTGTGACCCTTAGTGTTCCGTCTTTGTTGAGGGTTGCTTTGCTTGTGCTCTGTGCATTAGCTAAGCCGAGATGTGATATAGCGGTACCCTTCAGTGATATGACAGTGTGTGTGTGATTTTTTTTTTAATTATTTTTTACTAATGCAAAAACATAATTTGCTTCCAGAAAATTATAATCTGCAGCATTTGTAGGTAGAGGCAGTGTTTGGGCAAGTTAGAAAGATAATGTGTTTGTGTGCATGTGTGTGTGTGTGTGTGTATGCATGTATGTGGGTGTACATGTGTGCTGTGACTGAGCCAACCCCTGGGGAGAGAAAAGCCATCGGACATTGGACTTTAATGTCTTGAGAATAAAATGCACCAAATTATTTTCTCAGTATCCCAACTCATTTCTTTATTTCTTTGTATTTGATTGAAGACATACAGGTGATGTCACCTTTCACCTGTGAATTTGACTTATCAACTGTGCATGTGTTTTCATTTGTCGGTGCACATATTTCGCCACCCGAGGCGAGATCCAAGTGGGATCCATATTTTGATGGGGTGGTGTCAGTCAGGGCAGGGCGAGGGCCGTTGCTTGCTGGTTCGAGCAATGTCCCTGTAGGCCTAGTGAGGGCGCTATAGATTTGTTTTACATGAAGGCCAAAATAGTAGAGGTACTAGCATCTTTGTGTGCAGGGGAAGAGTGGTCCCTGTCCCTCTGATTTTGACCTGATGTGACCCTGTCATGCACAGTTGGGAATTTATACCTTCCTGAATGACAATGTCAACTCCCTCGTGATATCTTTCAAGCCTTGGAAAATCTCATATTTACCATATGACCTTCTCCGTGTTCTGCTTTTAGAGGGAGGAAAAAATGACATTGTGAATTCATGCAAGTCTTCCTTTTGTCCATCACATATGGGGAGAATGTATTTAATACAAAGCATACAAATCAGAACGTAGGAATATCTTTTTTAAATACACCAATATCTGAATGCCAAAATGTGTTAAGACAATTTCTGTAGACGCAATGCAACTATTTGAGATTTATTTTGATGTTGCTGCTCTGTTTATTGTAGAACTAGTTTGTTAATGCCGTTGAGCACTACCGTTTTGGGGACCCATTCTAAGCCTTAAGAAGTGACTGATGAAGCTAATGCTAAAAGAATGGACCACAGAATAATGTGGCCTAACCCACGTGTGGTTTACCAGTTCATTTCATCTGAATTTTCAGTGTAAAATTCCAACTGTTTTGTGTATTTCGTCAGTTCTAGTTTTTGTATGACAAAAAAAGCCTTACTCAAATCCAATATATGAAAGTGAGCATGGATGACTCATCTTTGAGGATGTTCTCATTTGATATTGGTTAAAGGCATACTGTCCTGCACTCAATAGCTTTTCATAAATGTACATTTATTGCTTTCAGAATCACTCTTTGATCTTGAGGTAGCAACACGTAGTTGATAGAACATGTAGCCCATTTAAAAGCAGTTTTGTTTTAACACTTTAATGCTATGCAAATCAAGCCTATGCTCACAATATGTTTAAACATGCAGTCAAGATGTATGATTTTTATAATGCTCACGCTAGTTTTCCCCCATTTAATGGTGTCATCAACAGATATTTAAATGATTATAATAGAGTTTATAAGTATTGAATATTAAAGTCATAATGCACTCTGCTTCTGTTTCCATCTTTTTTTTTTGGTCATTTATTTATTTTTTTGCCAAACTTGTTAGAACAATAGAACTTCACCTTGCGTGCCATTGAAAGAAAATGTGAGAAGTGGAACGTTTCTTTGTCTTACTTTCTTACATGATAAAATAAATACCTGTGGGGGAAAATATCTTCTCTGGTCTTCATTTTGCCTTTAGTCTTGGGTCTGGATGGATGTTTATGTCCTAAAAATCCTCCAGTTCTCTGTTTCAAGTCCTCTTAGCTTTATATTGAAAACACTGCTGGGTCATGGGCAGTCTCCACCTCTCTTGACTGTATGTAGTTTATATCTGTTGTAGCTTTAAGCCTTTTTGGCAGAATGTCAGTTGAGGGAACCACGCAACTCCTTTGAGAAAGCAGTGTTCATTCAGTATGAGTGAGTACAGGGTCTTTGTGAAGTTTGATGTACAGGCTTGGGAGGGCTGTGGGGTCTTAAGTATTCTGTTTGAGGAGACGACTTTAATCTTCCATGAGGGGATCGGCCAGGGCAGCAGCTCTCTCAGATTTGCAGAATACTGGGATTTTAGAAGCTTTGTTTGTCCCATCAGAGCCTATCTAAGAATCCGGATCAAGATGGAGACAGGCAGGCTATAAGAAGCTAGAGGAAAGACTAGAGAGAGAATCAAAGAGGAAATGAAATACAGGTACATCAGTGCTGTACTGCATGGATGGATGTCCGTCCACAAGGGGATGGCTGGACATCAAAGCAGCCCCTCAGCAGAATGGGGTGGTCCTGTGCTGCTCATGAATTACTAGGCAGGCAGCATAAGCATTTTGTCCATGTCTAGGTGAGCAGCTGAAGGTCTTTTTTTAAATATATGTGATAATTTATTTCGCTTTCAGTCATAAAATTGATGATTTATGCAAGCAATCCCATGAACATGGATACTCCAGTGTTTTTTGTCATTCTGTGCACTTGGAGTCTCCAAGCGCACGCCAAAGGAATTACTTTACGTAGATGACGTAAGGAATACCTCACCACAGAGCGCAGCCCACTGGCGCTGGGCAGGGAGCTGAGGAGGATATGAGGAGCAATTGTGGAAGAGGATTCAGTCCGACCTTGTCTGGCTCACAGTTCCGCGCCTGGTTGTGCGTAAACGCTGCTAAAATAGTTGGCGGCGTTATTGCCTATTTAGGACACGTACAACTTTGGCTCTCTTTGATGTTTTTGTAACACATCCATGGCTATGTTACGTGCATAGGCATAGATCAACATTATTCTAACCTCTTCCGCATCTTGGATTTCTAAAGAGAAGGTCGCCACTTTTCCTCCAAGGCTTCGGGAAATGAAGACTACATGGAGCAGTTCTGACAAGGACTCAGTCTTTTGGGACTTTTGAACGTTTTTTTTGTTTGTTGCCCAGTTGGTCAAGGGATCTTTCTTTTTTTAAATTTTTTATCACGAAATATTTGCTCTCGATCTGGAGTTACGCACCGCATCGCTCTTTTTTTTTTTTAAATATAGCCTAGTTTTTGAGCATGCATGGCATTGTACAGTGCACGAATTTGGTCATGATGATGCGTTTCATTTAGGATACTGGTCTCTGTCTATAGAAAGTGCCAAATCAAGCCGTTATGGCGAACGTGTGTAATCGCAATATTGTGGAAAAGTACATTTCTCATAAACTCTCGAAACGGGGATACGAGTGGGAATTTGATGGTGTCGGGGAGGAGGACGCTGCTAATAACGGGTCAATAGTTGCCCCTCCACCGACTTTGGTCCGCCGATGCCGCGAAGCCAGCGCCGGGCCTGAGGCTGAGAGCATCGACCCCCACCCCGCCAAACGGGTCTGCCAGTCGGACCCGC
>OMLI01013840.1:2096-13874 GCA_900302605.1 Rondeletia loricata
GATTCGCTCACGGAGATCCACTGCTTCCTCTTCCAGCTGTTTATACATGGGGCGAACTGACTACTGGTCTTCCCTTAGGTCTAAACAGCTGGAAGAGGAAGCAGTGGATCTCCGTGAGCGAATCAAGCACTTGAATGACATGGTGTTCTGCCAGCAGAGGAAAGTCAAAGGAATGATCGAGGAGGTCAGGAACATTTATTTGTCTGTGTTTGTACTGCTCAGTCGCACGCATGTTCTGATAATGGGTGGGGATTAGATACAGTAGTGGTACGCCTAAAGTTTGTCTGCCATCTTGTGTATGGATGAATTCAGTGCATTGGAGAATGCACATAAAAGCCTAATCTGATCCTAAATCAACCAAAGGTTGAGTGAATTAAATAAGTCATAATTCAACCAGGAATTAGAAAAGTAAAACTATTCCAACTCAGTTTGGTGTTTAAAAAAGGCGCCTCAATTGGAATAAGGGTAATTTAGTCCTATGGATTTTTTGGCTGCGCAAAACCTGCATGTAGGCCAGTTATTGCTTATATTCCATGTAATGATCTATCATGATCTAGCTGTGTTATACTGAAGGCAATTGAATTTTTTGAAAATAATAAGCTAATAGGAAGACTTTGCAACAAAAGGTGTCAATAATCTGACAACCATCTTTTAAAGAAAAAACTTACCATGCAATAGAAATCAGCAGTTTTTCTGAACAGTTGCTTTTGAAAATGTGTTTTCTGTGCATTGAATATAGTTCATCACTTGTAGTTTGATCTTTCACAGCCTCTTTGGCTCATCTTTACCAAGGGTCCCTTTAAAGTCAGACCAGAGACAAGGTCAGACTGTGAAGACATAATCATTGTTTTCTATTAAATTTTGTTTTCTTGAAATTGTGAAGGTTGAATCACTTCGAGATCAAGTTGCTCAGAAGGATATGTTCATCTCAGAGCTTCTGGACAGAATTGCTATAGTGGAGTGTGAGGTAAGACAGTACTTCACTGTGTGCCTTGTGTGATCATTATGGTGTGGTGTGGTAATCGATGCTGTAGATGACTGCGTGTTCTGGGTCATTTCTTTGTGTGTTCACTATACCTATTCACTTTCACACTTGAAGTGAACTCAGTCTTTTGCATGTATCTGACCTGACACTGTTGTTTCCTGTTTTCCTTTTTCCTAGAATAATGAATTAGAAGACAACCTGAAGTATTTTATGTCCACACAGAATAGGCCGCGAGATGTTTTGCAAACCAGGGACATAGGAGTAGGCTGTGATCTGCTCCCCGGGTAAGAAGCCATACGTTAATGAAACCATATTTAATACCTTTTGGTTATGTGTGGCACTCCCTTTTGAGGCTGCTTCTCACTCTGCTGTCATGACTGTGCACCCACAGACAAGAAGTACAAAGCTATGATATCGAACCTACCATTCAGGCTGAGCCAACTCAATTCCAACTCATGCAACATCCATCCCACCACCTGACAACCCCATCCCAACCAAGGACGTTCAAACCAGGTGCTCCACCACCCAGCAGACTGGAGTCCAGTTTACTGAGGTACACTCCTGTTGAGTACAGCCGGTTTCTGCAATCTAGCCCCTCGAAGTCTAGAGGAACACTAACAAACCCACAGCTATCTGAATCTGAACCTGTGAGCCCAGTCCAGTCCAGCACAGACGGGTCTGTCGTAGCACCAAGTGCAGACACACGCTCAAGTCCGGAGGAATCCACTCCATCCCCATCCTCTTCTCGAGCAAGATCACGTCCATCTAAAATCTATACACCGTTCATGAAACTTATGGAAATAACAGCAAATATAAAAATAGATGAATTATGAAAACTCTGTTCTCTTTGGTCTTTTGGAATTTTAAAAAGCACTATATGTGACACATATCTGATCTTAAAAAGTCAAATTCCTATTTTTCCTGTCTAGATACAGATCTCATCTCTGTCACATATCATGAAAAATGTGAGGAGGTTTTCAGCCTACATTAGCACATGGCGCACTATTAATTAATGATAATACAATGTTGCATACTGTAGGATGTAAATAGTCTAATGCTTTGTAAACATATGCTGTAAATTATATACTGAAGGTTTGTATTTGTTTTGTTTACAGTGAATGTAGCCTACTTGTGTGGCTCATGGAGATATGAGCATTCAAACCATGTATGAAGGTTTATAAGGTTTATGTGTGTATTTTCCTATCCTTTTATATTTGCTCTGTACAAATTAAATGAAATATTATTTTGTTATTGTCACATTATGTACAAAATATTTATTAATATGCTTTGTGCCTTTGTGAACAACCTTATATCTGATATCCCATATTGGTGGTGGCAATTAATCTGTTATTCTCTTTGAATTGGCAACTGGGTAAGTTATAAAGTAAATGTATATGCTAATGATTTTTTAAAAAGCAAAATAACTTTGGAAATATTGACTTCATAGAAGTGACTCCCATTCCTGAGCCACTGGCACAAGTGTTGTCCAGCTGCTGTCTGCACTGCCAGAACTATGTTCAAAGAAGGAATAGCTTTATGATGTGCCTTTTCCTGGACGATACATATCATATTGCGACTAATGACATGAGGCTAGTGTATATTATATATTTTGAAAATAAAGACTATATATGTACCCAACCATCTTGATTGTTTCATTAGAGACCACCAATACATATAACCATGTCAATTTAATGAAGCCTGAAGCCTATGTATGACAACTTTATTGCTGCTGACACTGGATGGCACAATCTGAACACTTCTTTTAGCCTTGTGTATGGTTCTATCTACATGAGGAAAAAATATGGTTTTACAACTGGTTTGCATTCTTTCCATTTCTGTTGTTTGAATTTCATGTTTCCCCATTAATTTCAACTGAGTACAGAAAACTCAAAATACATTTTGAAATTATTTTGCGAGATAACAAAATGTGCAAAAAGTCAAGTACGAGAATACTTTTTAAGCAACTGTATACCACGTATAATATGCACTTATCTGCATGGCTGTGTATATTTTACTGCATTTCAGTCATGTACTAGGCAAACTCCTAGTAGCCTCTTGGTAAATGTACCTTGCCATTAAACATGTTTCTGATACTGAACACTTGCCTATCCCTCTAAATATAGGAATATTTCTTGCTTTTATTGCAATAGTTACAAACTGTGCAGTGGGGATAGAGAGGATACCAGTGAGGCAAGAGATGGTGACAGATGCGGCCAGAGGATTTGTTGACATCAGTATGTTGTAACAGAAGGTCTATAGAATGTAGATATTGACAGTAAGCTTTCCATCATCTCAGGTCCAAAGATCTGAATGAATGTGCAGTGTAATAGATTGAAGAACTGGGTGGAAATAGGGATAAAGATATGACAGAACACAGGATTACAAGGATAGAACCTGAAATGCACAGTCAGTAATATGTTTCGTTATAACTAAAGTACACTGCTATAGCGGCGGTACCATAACGTGCACTATACTATCCTGTACATTAGGTGGCGGTAGAGCTACACCTCACATGTTTGTTTCCGCAATAGAAGAAGAATCCCCGTTGGCTAGTGGACCTGCCACTTTCATTCGTAGGTTTGTTGTTAAGCTCTCTAACTCTAAAGAGTCAATTAACTGACGGTATTTATGAGTCAGTTCACTTATAACCACAGTTTTTTATGCTGAATACTAAATCGTAGCCTATGTTTCGGCCTGTCCGTTTTAAACGGCTGTATAGCTAATAGCTGTCCTTAGCTAATGGTATGTCTTCTTCGTGGACTCAGCGCCAGGGACAAGTGGGCAACCTGAGCTACAAGAGCAAAGAAGAGCTCACTGAAATACTTCAGCGCCAGGAGAAGCTATTATCCAACAAGTAAGTTTAGAAATGTGATAATGTGGCACTTCATGGTGTACCACAAGGAGCAGAATAAGGTCCTTCAGTACACGCAAAATGGCTGTCATAGGTTTTGATGTTGTAACGATAAACAAGCACTGTTGCATGTGTGTATGTATATGGACAGAAAATACTTACTGATAACCATGGTAACCTCGGCACAATGAAACGTTTTAATAATTGTAATGAGGTCTGTTCAGTTGTGATTTAAGCAACACTGTCACTGTTGACGCAGTGTTGCCCATCAGAGTTATGTGTCGTCCACATTATCTGGGACAAATCCAAATCCTTTTTCGCCCGTATTGCTGCAAATGTTCAAGTCATGATTCTCAACCCCTCTCAAGTTTGTAGTCTTCTATAACTTCAAGAAATGTATTGAAGGATAGCCCCTTGAGATGAATCATCTCGTTTTCAAGGGGGTCCAGTAACTTGGTAAGATATAAGTGGAATCAGCCTCCAGCCCTCTTCACCCTACATTGACCTTTAGGGGGTATATTGCAAAACTAACTCTGAAAAGATATCTAACTATATATGTTGTTTTAACATGGTGATTTTTTTATTTACCAATGCACTACACAATGATTATCATGCTCAGCTTTAGTCTTCAATAATAGAAAAGTGTATTTGGTTGTTGTAGCCCCAATTGGTCAACAGAAACTGACAGTTCTCACTTGTCAGATTCTTATGGATAGATGGACATGTTTTGACATCTTACAATAAGTGTGTTGGAATTACTGGAAAATCATGTGAGGAAGCTTGATGTATCTCATTCAAAAAGAGACTAAGGCAAAGCAAAAGTCTAATATTAGCCTATATTCCAAAGTCAGACATCAACTATCTGTGACCTTCCAAAGGAAAGGTGTGGGGATTCTGCTATTACCAGATAATAAATACAACATGCTTCTCTCTGGAATAGACCTTTCTAGCTGCCTGTATTTCCATAAGTGTTCATGGACAATATCTTGTCCAACTGTCTTAAAATGTGAGATGAACAAATTATTGGTCTAAGTCTGTATTTTTCAGTGAAAGCAATGGATCTGATCTCTACACCGGGAGCACTTAAAAAATAGACGGGTAGAAAGTAATTGTGCCTTTTTACAGTCATTCCCAATATGAGGATGGAAAGAACGTTTTTGTCCATTTGATTATTACATTACAGTGACCACATTTAAGCCAGTAAAAGTTGGCTTGAGAGGCCTGCAATGAAAAATGCTGGGATAGGCAGTAGCATTATACTTAAAGGACATGTTTCTTTAAAGGGGCGTTATTACTTTTTCAACCTCTATTGGCGACCAAGGAATTACAACATGGACAGGTCTCTGGCACAGAAATATAAAAGTCACATTTTCACAAAAAACAAGTAATCTAACAAGTGAGACCTGTCTGTTTCTGTTATTACATTGACTTATTTGGGGCTACATTACACAAACATGTTATTTCCTGGAGACAAACACTAGTTTAGGCTTAGTATGCAATTCATTGTGCACTGTTTATAGCTTTGAGCATGTCTGTCATTCCTCCACCAAATATGTCTAAAGTTGCATGTCTTATAGAGAACTTTACCAACTGACAGATGCTAGAGCATCTACAAATGAACACAGAAGCTGTATGTCCATTGATCTGATCAACAAAAGCAGTATTGTAAAAAAACATAAGGCTATGACGTGTCTAACGGAAATGGTGAATGTTAGAGGAATTTTCTGTATATTGACCAAAAAAAAATGTGTCATCCTTGTTGCAACAGTTGATGATGAAAATTGTGTTTTTGGAGAAAAGGGAAACTATGAGTCTCCATAAAACTTTTGTTCCATACATGCATTAGGCTCGGTCTATACTACCATGCTACAAAAATAATTAGAACATAGTTCAACTTAACTGCATAAGGTGATTTATTATTTATATATTACTATTTGCCTCCCAGTCTGGTAGTAAATTGAAACGTGAGTTTTGTGCAGTGTGCCATACAATTGCCGTTATTTTGACTCGCAAAAATACACACATACTGTATAAACCTTATCTTGACTCTTCAGGATCTTTAAATAGGTCCTCGTCCTCCTGTTTTTGATTACACTACAGACAGCATGAACAGACCTGTGACAGTTGTCTTACTCTCTCTCTTTACCTACAACCCTGTGCCACATGTGGCTAATGTGTAATGTAAGTGTAATGGCAATGTGTATTCTGGCAGGAACAGGCCCTTGTCAAAATAGGCCTGCAAAACGGTCCTATTATCGTACACAATGATTTTAATGTTGTTTTAGACTTGAAATGATTTAAGCCACAATATCTTGAGTGATTATTTATGTAACGTGAATAACACGATTATATGTTATTTGCAGGAGGTTCTTACAGAGTCTTCCAGACAAAGGGAAAAAGATATTCGATTTTGTAGAGACAGTACGCCTTGCTATTGCGCACCTCGATGAAGAAGAGAGAAGACAAAGCATGCTGTCTTGTGCAAGGAGAGAGTTACAGTCCAAGTACCAGCAGGCTTTCACTTTGCAACAACCTGCTATCCACGACTCACCTGGAACCTCACACCAAAATAGGCAAGGTGATGCTGCAGTCGATATGGTCCAAGAGAAGGAGACCTCACCTGTCTCAGCTCATGTGCAAGAAAACAACAAGCAACAAGACCAGTTTGTCTCCAGAGTGGCTGCTGGTGAAACCATGGAGACGGCTTCTGCTGGGGCCTCTCTGAACTCTGATGAGACAAAAGAGAATGACCTTGTGGAGGCCTTGGAAAGGGTCAGACTGAAGTCTGAAACTGCTAGTACTGGTTTCAGTAGAGAGTCCAAAGACCCATTAAACAATACTGCAACAGACAATTTCTTTCTTGGAAAGCAGCCACCAAAAAAGCCTCACTACATATCGGTCCTGGAAAAAACTGAGAAGATTTCAGCCACCAGGAAACAAAGATTCAAACCAAATCAGTGAGTAGGTTGCGTTTGATAATGATTACTTGTGTGGACTATTTACGACAAAGAAAAACATGATTAAAATTATGTAGATGTCGTTCAGTAGCATGGCATGTCATTGATGCAATAATGGTTCTGTTCTGTGTCCATATTGCTAATCATTCAGTTTATAGGAACTGAAATCTTCTCACGTAGCAACTCTGTTTCCAGGCTGCCACATAGAACTGACAACTCTCCATCAGGATCCTTGTCTCCTGGAGGTACAGCACCACTCTCCACACAAGTCAGGAAGGAGCGGGACAGGAAGCACCTGGATGACATCACTGCAGCCAGACTCCCTCCCCTCCACCATGACCCAGCCCGGCTTCTGTCTCTGGAAGAGTCGTCCACCCTCCTTAGGGAACAAGCAAAGAAACAGCAGGTTAGTGTGGCTGTGCAGAAGGGAACGCACAGGTAAAGGCTATGGAGGATGGAGACAATGGGAGCTGTGTGACATGATTGGCTTTCTCTGCTGTTCAGGTTCAGCTTTCCACGCGCATAAACACACACACACACACGTACACACACACAGACATGGACCGAAATAACACCCGGCAAGCGCCAAATGCCGGTAATTTTTTTTATTGATGAATCGAAAAGGGTCACCTGCAACACTGGTGGGTAACTTTTTGAGATGATAATATTTGAATTCCTCTGTTATATACAGCCATGGTGAATTACAAAACACCTGATTCTATACACTAAAAAGCATTGTAAATGGGTAGGGTGACATATTTCAGTGAAAAATATATATTAATTATTTTGGCCAGTAAAAATTATAATTGGCAGGTATTTTTTATTTGTTTAACAGCCCTTTGCAGCTGAGGCAAAAAGGTAATTTTGGATACTATACACAGAGATTCCAATTGTAGAAATAAATGTTTATTACTCTTAGACCTAGACAATAATTGGGGAATATATTTGTCAATTACAAATATATCTGCCAATAGTGATTTTTGGTGTCAATATGCAATAAACTGGCCATTCCAATTTAGCTTTCACAAAGAAATAAATACAATGGTAAGTTGACTTATTTTTACACTTGAACGTCTAATTAAATCACTTTTGCATCAATTAATAATAAATGCACCAAGTGTGCATTCCATTGTTAAAGTCTATCGGATTGTTAAAGATTTCGTGATCAAAGGTCAATAAGTGTGAATTTCAAAAGCAGAGGTTTTGATATTCATGACAAGTTTGATAATGACTCCAGTCCATGGGTGGAAAGCCACATGTTTGTTCCCTCCAACAGTCCACTAAGGCTGTAAAAGCCTTCAAATTAAAGCCTATGCTCTGCACTTTAACCTTTATAGGCATTGTTTCTTTTTACATCAAAAGTAATGAATATGGAGCCAAAACATCAAACAATATGTCGTTGTCCACTTATGGAGGTCTCTGTACAGCTTATTACCAGTTCTACTTTCATTGAGGGTTTAGTAGCATGGCTGTGCTTCATAATAATAATGTGCTCGGTCTCAGTGTTTACAAACCTTTTCATGTCAGCTTTCTCTCTGTATTGTGTTTAATTTAAGGAGTTGCATGCCAAGCTGGCAGCCCAGAAACTGTCTGAGTCGCTGGGGATCTCTATGGGGACCTACACTCCTGACGGTGGCCCCATGGCTGCCTACAGAGAGGTTCATGATGATGGAGCCCAGCTCTCCTCAGAGGAAGACTAATCCTTGAAGGCCAGCACTGGGGAATCCAGCGTGACCTCGGCCCTGTGGGCAACAAGTTTTGGACCTTGCAATCAGGGCCCATCAAAGAGGATTTTCACTCCAAGGACAAGCATTCTTAGAGAGGAAATGGCCATTTGCATGGTGCACTGTGAAGGCATAATTGGTATCCCAGACTCTCAGCTAAGGAAATTGAATGGTGGGTTGATAAACTGGCTTACTGAGTTGTCATCCAGTCAGTATTGGGTTCCGTTGCTTCAGTGCCCTACAGGAATAATAATGCACCTCTTTCCTGTGTTATGTAGTACCTGCTGTTGAGTAGGCTTTTTAGTATGCTAAATTTGAAATTGGTTTAATAGGGAAATTGTTTTTTCCTTCAGTATACTGAAAATGTAGGGATGTGGTTTTCTGGGTCTGATTGTGTGCCCAACAGTGTGATGCTACCCATGTGTCAGTGTTTCAGCTTCATTACGTTTTGAATATAATATGTTGAAATTCTCATGTAGCGTGTTGATAATGTTATGCACTGCATAATACAGTATTAATTATTGAAAGTACTGTGAGGATTGTCTATTTATTTTACACTCTTCATACAGTGTGCAAATAGCCTACTCATCAGCAGGTGTAGTGGACTGTTTTGGTACATCAGGTGACTGTTCACAGCTAAGTTACATGTTTCAAAATGTGTAACAGAACCAAATAAATTCATCTGATTTCCCATATTGTTCTTTTTGTGTAAAGCCAGGTGACATTCCAATTTATGCCTGAATTACAGACCCTATATAGTGCCTGCTCATCAGCTTTTTTAGTATGCCAACAATGGATTAGTCAAAATGTTTTTCTTTAATTTCAGTGCGCTGAAAATACCAGGATGTTAAACTGTTTCATGAAGAGGGCATTGGGAAAATTCTCTCCCTGCCTGAGTGTCACCCTATCTGACAATCTATGGGTTTCTTTTTTCAGTGTACCAAATTTCATAATAGCATAACAGGCATTTTTCCCTTGCATTTTTGAATGAACCAAAAATGCCAGGATGTACCATTTTAGAACTAATAACTAACTTTCACTGTGTCTGAAATATATTCAGTACTTACACATTCCTAACAGTAAATAGGAAAAACTGTGCAGTATTTGAAAAAATACTAACATGCTACCTTGCAATTTGAAACTTTACTGAATCCCAAATGTTATGTGTTTGCTTAATTTTACTATCACTCTTGTCTCACAGCAATATAGATAGTTTTTTTGCTCATATTCTTCACACTGCATGCTACTGTATACAACACTATTAGTAGGGATAGTACTGCCTGTTAGGATTACATATGTTCTGAAAGGTTTTGGGATTCATAAGTATAACATCCTGGCAGGTGGTGAAGAAACTTTTGCCTACCAGATGATTTATATATATATACAGGTGCATCTCAAAAAATTAGAATATCGTGGAAAAGTTCATTTTCCCCCGTAATTTAATTCAAAAAGTGAAACGTTAATATATTCTAGATTCATTACACAGAAAGTGAAATATTTGAAGCCTTTTTTTTTTTATCTTGATGATTACGGCTTACAGCTCATGAAAATCAAAAATCCAGTATCTCAAAATATTAGAATATTACATAAGACCAATCAAAAAAAGGATTTATAATACAGAAACTTTTCCACGATATTCAAATTTTTTTAGATGCACCTGTATATAGTCCCAGTCCACAGTGATGTTTGCTCTTGTTTTAAATGGCATTTAAAGGTTTTGCTTATTCTGTATGCATTTTTTGGTGCTGTGTTGTAGAAATCCCTGGTATGACTAGAGACGGTGACGATGTGTAATGGAAAATACAATGTCAGGCTGTTTGGATTACCTTAGTTCCCATAGCAACCTCCAGATAACATCAGCTCTCTCTCAGCTGACACTCAGGAGGAAAGGATTGTTTACCTTTTCTTCTGGACCAGCTTTGTGTGGCGAACACTGAGGGACATTCAGGCATACTCACACATCTTCTGGTAGCCGGTAAAAACATCTTGTGGGTATTAAGAATGACTGTAGTTTACATTATAACCATATTTTCTTATTACACTACAGTGTATAGTGGACCTTAACACGCCTTTATGGAGTCAGCAGTGCAAGTTGTTTTGTTGATTCAATGTACAGTAAAGAAAGGTACTATAGCTTTGAACAGTACAGCATATCCTAGTATATATTAATTTTTTTCTTTGTCTGAACCCTAATTTTGTATTTATTTTTATTTAACCTTTATTTAACCAGGTTGGTCCCATTGAGATCAGAACATCTCTTTTGCAAGGGAGACCTGGCCAAGAAGGCAGCAGCACATAGCATGTAGACAGTACAAAATACACAATAAAATAAAATACAATGCAATACATGTAGTTGCTAATTGTTGTTGGCCTTGATGATACAGATGTGTGTGCAGGGATTTAATGTTGTTGGATGGATTCCAAGATTGCTTGCAGCCAGGTTTCTCTGTCTACTCTTCTCTCTCACATTCTCTTTGCCTCCCATCAGGTTTATGAGAAGCAGCTATATGGGCCTATCTACAGAGGAGGACTGAAGTCAGTGTCGCTGAACAGTGTGAAGCTGCTGGAAGAAGTCCTGAGGAAGGATGAGAAGTTCCCCAGCCGAGGAGACATGTCCCTGTGGACGGAGTATCGTGATATGAGGGGACTCGGCTATGGACCTTTCACAGAGTAAGACTGGCTGCACAGCCACGCTACATTTCCATTCCACTGCTGCACCCTTACCAGCTGTAGGGCTGCCGGCTCCAGTTACGCCTGTGCTAGGTGGTAATGAAAACCTCTATGTTTACACATAGAAGGCAAAAAGTTTTCTTCAAATGGCACCAGGTCAGGCCAATGCAAAAACCCAGAGACCTCAACAGGACAAAAAAATGGCAGATCACTCAGATTTTATGCAACTTTCTACACACACCGGGAGATTCAGATAGAAGTTAAAAGAAAAATGTAAACATCACCTACACATTTTGTTCTTATTTCATAAATCGGCACACTGAGACAGACAGATCGATTAACCAATAGGGAGCCTGCCGCGCGGCTGGCGTGGCTCCTCCCTTTTGCCCCGGAGAGTAAATGCGTTCCTCCAGACTAGTATTTGTCCAGCTTCTCTGTGTAGGAGCCATGGATGTATTATTTAATGGATGAGGTATAGGAAAATGGCGGCCCATTCATTCCAACGAAAGCTGCTCACCCAGCGCATACGCCGAAAAAGTTACTAGGACTCCGCCCACTGGGGCCCACTCACATGCGCACTAGGGTCTTTCT
>OMLI01013853.1:0-20848 GCA_900302605.1 Rondeletia loricata
CCGAGGAGGTGACTCACCTGTTGGAAGCTGAAGACAATACACCTTCCTGGGCGAAACTATTACTCCGCCAAATAAAGGCCATGAAGTCGTACATATCTCCAAAGTTTGAGCAGCTTGAAAACAAGTTTGAAAATGTGCAGAAGTCCGTCCAGTTGTTGCTGGCTGTGTAGCTGCGGACCGCAGCTACACAGCCAGCCTGCGGTGTGTGGTTATCGAGCAGACAACAATCCACGGACAAATTCACTCGTAACGGCCGGATGACGCTTTAATCCTATGATCAGAAGATATTGGCGGCTGTGGGTGGGATTCGCACGACTAAACGTAACATAGGCGAACAGATATATAAACAAAAACACACAAAGAGCAGCGAAAAGGAGAGCGCCGAGCCGCTGCTTCTTGTTGCCGGTCCGTCAGCCAGCAGGTTTTTTACGACAACTAGTACAACTACAACTAGCAAACTCTAGAGGCCGCTATAAACTACATATAGTAGCTTTAAAGAAATAATCCACTTTTTTATATAAATAAATGTCTCTGTATCGCCAATTGATAAAACACAATAGTGATCCAACTTTTAGTCAGTTCATAAAAGCTTTTAAATTTCCTGTTCTAAACACCCGGTGTCTGGTAGGAGAAAAATCCTCTGCCGCACAGGAAGTGATGCATTTTATGTTTCTGGTTTGTTTGGAATAAAAAAGAAAAAGAACTGGGCATGAGCAGCGATAGCCACCATGGCTGAACAGACAAAGAAAAGAGCGACACCCACAGAAACGTAAACTTCGTCACAGTACTGGATACACTGTTTTATTGACAGGTGATCACTGGGAAGGGCAGTGGAAAAGCACCACAGCAAAGACCACTTAGCACCAAAGATGGAGACTAAATAAATAAAGTAAGGATTTCGTAGATTACCACTTTAAATATTAAGTGTACCATTCTGTGGCAAGTGATAATATGTATCTTCTATGTCTATGCCTAAGTGTACATGAAGAATTTGATATGTATTGTGCTGATCATAAACATTCCCACACCCATTCTCGTTACAACACCAATTCACATTTTATTGCGGAAGTGCAGAGTAAAACACCTGTGCATTTAATGAGTTTATTCGGTCTGCACTGTTGAATTCCAAGTAATCTAAAGCATGGAAGGGAATAGTTGATATGTAGAACATGAAGTAATGTGAATAAGTCAATAAGATGCAGATGAGAAAATACACTTTTGTAGTGCAGTTTTGGTAAAATAGACAAAATTCTAATGATCAACAATATTAATATGTAGAAATGAGGTTGATTTGACTCCTTTTCACCTCGCCTCTTCCTCCTTTATTTTGCAGCACCTTTGATACTTGACAGGGTTTCTAATCAGGACTTTTGGGGCCTTTTTTTACCATACACTTGCTAGGAACCTATATTGCTGGTTACTGAATGATGAATGAATGTACATCAAATCAAATTTTGGTGTTCAGTATCTGTCATCAGTTATTCTCTCTGGACTTGATCAGGCCATTAAACTGAAATGCAGATAACTAACACAGCACATTGAGGCCATGGATAATTTGACTGTGTTGCTCTGTAGTGCGATGGATAGTGCATTGAATTTCTAGGCTTGGAGAGCAAGATATTCAAAGTCCCACAACAATCACAAACTTTACCTCTATCAGTAGGTATTTCATTTGAGATATGCCATTTCACATGTTGTAAGTTGCCGTTAAAGGAGTACACCAAGTTTTTGGTAGATTGTTCTGTTGGTCAACTTAGCCGTTAAGTGAGGAGAACATATACGTAGACACAAAAATCATCCATGTGTCCCCCCAGTAGATCATTGGCTCCAGTGCTCCATGCTAACACTTTAGTCTACACTATGTTGAGTGATAGTAGGCCACTTGCATTGTCTGAACTAAGAAGACTGACCTTTTTGTAATAACAAATGTTCGTGGTTTTTGTTATGGCCTGTGGATGAACAGATTTTAAAAATGAAATATCATTAGCTCAATATAGTTGATGTAGCCACGTTTATTGTTTGAACTATTTCAGGTGAGCAACCGTGTATTCATCCGCTGCGTAGTGATTTTTAGCTGTACACAGTCTCCCATAACCCACCACCTTCGCTTCCTATGGAAACAGGGAAAGTAGTCCCTGCTATTTCAAAACAGTATGTTATTGTTTTTATCATATTTCCTGTAAATGTAACAATCTCCTACATTTAAGAGGATACCATCAGTCCTACGTACCACTTTGGGGCTAAGAATTTTAAAACAATTTAAAAATGGGTGCACTATCCCTTTAATGCACTTTATTGCACATACTCACATGGAACTTCATCTCAGCGTAATAATCATCATTGTCCAGGCTGAAGGACTTGTATTTGGACAGGACATGGAGCAGCTCCCATTCCCCTTGGTTCATGAAGAGGCTTTTGTCCTCCTTGAGCTCCTCAGGGCTTCGTATCAGGGTGATGTTGATGTCATTAACTACAGATCGAACATAATGTAGGGAGCAGTGTGAGCGGGGTCATGTCAACAAGTTACCATCTACCTGCCACTGTGCTCTCTAACCACAGTCACAGTGGAGGAGGCTGGCAAGGAGGCACTGCATTTCAAGGTTATTCAACTGAAGTCTTGGTGGAGTGGGAAGGGTTGAAGTGAGTGTTTGATGTTGGTGGGAATGGCAAAATAATGTTTTCTGTTATAAAATAACTGTGTAGTGCTAAAAATAACCAACTACAATACATTTGAGCTACCTACAATATGAGTATAGCCACAACCATGAACTTAAAAATGATTGAATGTCTTTTCAATAATACTTTACCAGTGGACATATTGCCGGTACAGTAGTGATTGTTAGAAAATGTTGGCTGTGAATATTTTGCCGGTGACTGCATTCATTGTTCAATGTTTTGGCAGTGGATATTTTGGTAGCGACAGCATTCATTGTTGAATCATAATTTTGCCTGAATTACATCAAAAGCACCATTACAGCAGACATTTACATGGCCATTCATATTCCGAATATGAACGTATTCTGAATATGAGATGACTCATGTAAACACCATGTTCCATTTAGAATATCCCGAATAAGCCCTTGTTCTGAATATGAATATCCCGAATAAGGTAGCTGGAATATGCTGGTCATATTCAGAATATGGTCGCTTGTAAACACGTTATTCGGGATATGCCTTTAAATAGTAGTGTGCATGCTCAGGTTCAGTGGATGTCGTCTCGCCTAACCAAGCATTTAGTTAGACAGCGCAGCGCATATTCAGAATATAATGGATACAGGAATACTCATATTCAGGATATTAAATAGCCATGTAAACAGTTTATTCTGAATAAGACCTTATTCGGGATAGACATCATATTCGGAATATGAATGGCCATGTAAACGCACTCAATGTGGTGGTAAATCAAGTATCATTAAATCAGCTTGCCTGACCTAATTTGAAGTACTTTTTGATTGTAAATACTCAAAAGATGCTTGAAAATCTCCCCAAAATGGCTATAAACTATGTGATGGAAAATCCACTCAACAAAGATGGCTGGTTAGATGGGGCACTTAGGTTTATCCACATGTAGCCACACCTCTGTCTCAAGCTCACGGAGGTCTGGAGAACTTCTCGTCAGAAAATGTTGGATAACGAGACCTTGCAGCCAGAGGCAGCCATTCGATTGGCTCAGAGTTTGAAAACACACGCCCCGGAAACAGCACCTCTGGTTTGTTTTTCTGTCCGGGTAGAAACAAGTTTCTTTTTTTGGCCATTCTAAAGGCCAAAGGGATTGACGCTGCATATGCTAGTCGAAGTTCAGAGGAAGACATGAAAATAACAAGTGGGGAATGTTCTGTTGTCTTCGGGACTAGTTGCTAGTAGGACAATACACAGGTGAGCACCGGCACCATGCTCCGCCCTAGCGCAATTTTATTGGTTTGAAGCATGACGACAGCCCACAGAGTCTCTGCCCTTTTCTAACCAACTGTTCTGCTTCAATTTCTCCAGACCTCCATGAGCTTGAGACGGAGGTGTGGCTACGCAAGATTAGGTTTAGCCCAAATGGGGCAATAGCATAGCATGGCTTCCTCCTTGTATACTCAAGGAGGAAGCCATTACATCAGCTCCCATCTTCGGCCAGCCACTTCATGCCGCATGGTATGTGGTCAAGCTTTCCTCCAAGGTTTTTAATGGGTCACGTTTGGACTCAAGATACAAGTAAATGCAAATTAATTGCAGCAACATCTTGAGGCCGTTCAGGGTAACTTAGATTGCACCTGCAACAGCACAATTAATGATCCCTGACTTATGGCCACCGCATTTTAAACATTTAAACTTAAACATGACTTGGAATATAATGATCAAATCAAATGGTTTGAGAGGAGCTATAATCAGAGCTGAAAAAAAGGAATTTGTTTCCAAAAATGAGATGATCAATATTCTTATCATGAAGACGGGTATAATTTTTGAATATAATCAATCATCAAGTAATGCATTTTTCATTTTAGTAAAACATTTGTAGTATCCATATCTCTATAGGAGTCTACAATCTAAATTGGTTGCTCTGGCGACCCATAGTAAGCACCAATTTCTTGATTAGAACTTTCTAGTAAAGCTGCAACATACAGACATAATTGTCACCTAAAAAGTGGATTACACACCTAACCCTCCTCAACCTTAATCTCACTGGAGACCTTGTTTCTGGAAACGTATGCCTACACCACACCCAACCATATAGGGTTAAAAAAGTTGTCATCAATTTTTGACGATATAGCGATGCTTTACTTTCTGCCTTGGTCATGAAGTTAAAACTCATTTTCTTACTTTCATTTGGAAAAACAAAGTCTACAAGTCATACTTCTATAACATCAAACAGGGAAAAGTAGATCCTGATAATATTCATTTCTGTGTGCTGGATTATACTTCTCAATAATTGCAGGAGTCAAGGGAAGAATGTCTTACTGGTATGGAGCCAGCTCTGGAAGGTGAGGCTGCAGTTCTGGACGTCAAAGGGGAAGTTGTAGATGTTAAGAGTGCAGGCAGTAACAACCTGGATGGGCTTGTAGTTGCGCACCAGTCCATTATGTGTCACATAGACATAAGGGATGTCTGGAGACTTCCCTACATCTACACTGCAGTTACAGGGGGGAAAATGGGCGTATAATAATAATAATACATACATACATATACCATCCAAATCTAAACACTGTAAATTGCACATGTGACTAATGACAATAAATGAAAAAGGAATATAAAAATATTAATTTGGCCACAAAATAAGAATAACCATAATAATCATAATAATAAAGTAGTAGTAGCAGTAGCAGTAGTAGTAGTAGTACTAATAGTAGTAGTACTTTATTCCTGCACTAGAAAATAAAAGGACAGTCATGGAAAAGGACAGTCCATTAAGGCCTGCTCATCAAAACGGAAATAACACAACAATAACATAACAATAATGACACTAAGCTTGAAAGTTCCCTCAACAGTTAATTGACCAGTAAATACACCATCAAAACTGATACTGGTGGCTCATTAAGGCATACTAAGCAAAATTCTGAAACCATTTTGGACTCCCAGCAAACAACAGGCTACTCATAAAGTGTAATAAGACTGACCAGTTAACAATTAGTTCATAAAAATGAGTTTTCAGCTGCCTTAAATACGGTTGTCATTTCCTCAGGCCGGTAAGTGTACTGTAAAAACTCTTTAAACAATATATTAAATACTGTATAGCTGGCATTAATGCAACATCATCACCAAAATGTTCCCCTGTTCTAATGATATGCAGTACTTACAACTCATTGATGAGGATGTCAGGCACCCACACATTCGCCGTGGGTATGGAAACTTGTTTGACTTCGTCGAAGTCCTCTGGGTTCCAGACCAGGAATTCATCCGTCCACGCCTAACATGTTAACAAGTCAGGAAGAAAAAAATTTGTACCATGAGATATTATTATTATTATTATTATTATTATTATTATTATTATTATCTTCAAGCCAATAAGATAAACGGTAAAAAATTCAGACATAGATTAAAAGCTGCTTTAAAGAGGAATAAAATACACAAATCCAACAGGAATACTACAAGAACATCTGTAAAAATGTGTTTTAAAAAATAATTACAAAGTCAAGATGTGATTTATTTTTTGATAAATTTTTTACAAAGACCCATGCTCATGCTACAGCATCTATCAACTTACATGTTGTTTTCAACTTTGTGAAATTATTTTTTATTTTATTATTTATTTGTCTTGATCTTACCTGTCTGTACCACACATAAGTTGTCAAAACCTGGTTCTTCTCATCCTATAGTATAGAATACAGGGAGATATAACAAGTGATGTAGTAGTAAATAAAAAGGAGGCTACACTATGACATTGCTTTTCCCCCTAAAAAACACTATGTTCATATAAATTACATCAGTTTTACACTACTTACTATGATTATACATGAATTTACATCATATAGATTTATGTCAGCCTAAAAAGGTGGTAAACTCTTACCCTCTACTACATCCTTGGATATAATGATACACACGTAAAAGCCTCAACAAGGTGTGTGTGTGTGTGTGTGTGTGTGTGTGTGTAATGCAGATGGTAATGCAGGTGACATATTTCATAAGGCTTAATTGAATGAGCCATGCCACATAGATCAGCATATCCGATTAAAATAATAATGCACAACGATGCATTGTTATCTGAAGTTAGTGTGACATTATTGTGCCATATCTACATTTCCACAGCATAACTCACCACATTGAGGATAGAGTAAACCATGAGGTCAATAGCCACTGTAGTGGATTTTCTCCAGTCCTTCACTGGTCTCACTCCTTTCTTATAACCAGCACTTAAAAACTCAGAGAGGCGCACCAAGGTGGCGTTGGCAAATCTTCCTGTGCTGCTGCCCAGTTTTCTCACTACAAGTTATGAAACATGGATTCATTAGAATTTACCGCATCTTTTACAATGCACTGAAATGCAGCAGTTAGAAATATACTTAATTTAAAATGACACATGGGTGTAGATTGGGTACGGCAAGGTGTTGCATTCTCCATAACTTAACCTAAATGAGTCCAATTTTGATACACACCAAAGTCGGCAGTGTTATTTTAACTCTGAGAGTGTAAAAATCAACAGTATGCCAGTGATTCTATCAGTCCACACCCATCAGAGTTCATTTAACACTTTACATAGTTTTGACCAGCCGCCCCAAAGCCATATCAGCTCTATGATTGGATAACAACTCTCCAGTCAATACTCAGCAACTCCACATAATTGTCACTGAAAAGTCAACACTTAGCCTATTAACTCTGGAAAATTTGCTGTGCAAGGTGTGCACATTGGCCATACCTCAGCCCAGGGGCTCCCAAACTATTTTATGTCAAGGATCCCCAAATAGATACGCATTAGATCACAGACCCCCATTTTATACTATTTTGTCCCAAGGAACCCCACCTGAGAAGATGTCCTGATTTAGTATAGAATGACAACACTATTGTAAGTGGCAATGACACCTATAATCACAAGTCATCCGTATGCATTCTGTCAATGTGTTCATCTCTAGTTAATGAGTTAATAAAGTGAAATTAACCTATTCCACATGTTGCTAGGGGACCCCCTGGAAACCCCTCAAAGACCCCTGGAGATCCCCAGACCCCACTTGGGGAACCACTGTCTTAGCCTAAGTGAGTCCAAATTTGATCTTGTTGATTTATCATATTAAACATCAAGCAAAAGTCACCAGAAATGTATTTGCACATCAGAGGGGTATTCGGGACCAATAGTTTGGTGACCGATATCCAGGGATGTAGTGGAGGGTAAACCTTATCTTTTCATCTGTGGAATAGTTTACCACCACTTTTTAGCCTGATATAAATCTTCACCACCTAAATTCCCAGTAAACATTAGAGTAAGTACTTTTAAATCGATACAAGTTATATCAGGATGGGGTCTTTTAAAAGGGGGAAATCATAATTTAATGCTTCTCTGAAAATACAACAGATTTTTGTTTCTATTGGTGGTTGTGTGCCTTATGATGATCACCGACTGGAGGTTATAGTTTACCCATAGTTTAATTTCACTATAATTAAATTCTCTAGAAATGATGCTGCCTTTAAGTGCTCCTTGTAAGCTCCTACTTCCAATTCTTAAAGTCATAAATACTACTTGTCATGCATTTAAGTGCTTTTTGTTGGAAATAATGACTAAATGTACCCTGTAATAAAAGTATTTTTTTTTTGGTGGCTGTTGTTTTATTTGAGAAATGAAGTGACTACAGTGGTAGAATTAAGAGGAGAAAATGTGCATCAGGCATGTTAATTGATGTTTTAATGAATTTATTAAAAACCTAAATGGATGAGGGCTAAACTTAACAAAAGTTTGAAAATAGAAGCATACAACAATACTAATTATTAACATAGAATGCCAAACAATAACATATCATATTAACCAAAGTCGGGTATCATTAAAAAAAGTCCTCCCTTTCTGAGTTGCTTTTGTTTTTGCTTTGTTGGGTTGTTCACATGCGCTCAACTCCTAATTATCATATTTCTGACAGCACTTGAAGGCAACATTATTTCAAATTAGACAATATATAAGAATGAATATTGTAATCATAGGTTTCACTGTCACTACTATTATATCCCCACCTACCGTGTAGACAGTTCTACAATTCAAAACTAAATCAACAATTAACATCTTCCTATATGGGTCCCTGGGACTACATCTGATCAAATGGGGGTCTGTGGGACTAATGGGTGACTATTTGGGGGTCCATGACATGAAAACAGTTGTGAACTCCTGATGTATAGTTAGGGTTCCCAAACTTTTTAATACGACGGACCCCTAAGTGGAGACACTTTACATCAGCGACCCCCATCTGAGAAGATTTTTGCTGTCTGTTTATACTGTAGGTGGGTTATAACTCTGATCAGAATAATCATTCTCATCCATTCATTAACTTCAGGGGAATTAAATATGAGTGAAATTGTGAAATCAGTGCAAACCACTGATGTATAGGTATACTACAACAACAACTACTACTACTAATACAAATAGTAATACTAAAGGCAATACTAATAATATAAAACTAATTTATCAAATTGAGGAGACCATTTGAAAGACTGGTCAAGGAAAAATGCACAAGCTTCTACAACAAACAGAACTACTGACACTCATAGGGATAATCCAGATACCCTAAAAACCTTGGGGTATGTCTTTGTTATGAACTGTGAGTGATTTTAGTTCATCCAAAATGCACAGTACCAGTATTGTGACTTCTAGGAAATTGGAAGCAAAAACTCATTCAGATTTGTTAGCGATGCTAGTGCAAAACAATGCGGCTAAAAAAACATTCATCTAGAAAAAATGCCATAAAAGCACCTTCAAACATCTCCATGCTGGTTCCTAACCTAGCTGACTACATAGAAAGACTGACATAAGACTTTCAGCCCCACAGACGTACATAACGTGCTGTCAAATCCAATATCTGTTTTTTGGATGGATCAAAGTGAAAGATAATTCAGTTAGTGTCTTTAAAGTCATAAACTTTTTCATACAAATATTTGTCCGTTTTGCCACTCTCTATCGCCGATTGATACCATACAATAGCGATTCAACCTATACCCAGTTTATGAAAGCTTTTATATTTGCTGTTCTAAACACCTATGTACCTCTTTCAGCAGCAACAGTGGTTTATTTGGAATAAACAGAAGAACTGGGTAGTAAGCATGAGCAGTGAGACAAAGTAGAGCACCACCTCCAGAAACTCCAACTGCATCAACAGAAATCCAAGGGAAAAGAAACAGATGAATCGCTCAGAGGAAGGCGAGCTGCTAAAAAGGAAAGTGATGAGGAGGGACGATGAGGAGCAACGCAGATATGGCTGTTTTGGACTGGCAGGTTTTGCTATCGTTTATTAGCCACAGTGTACATTGAGTGTCTTTATTAGTATGTTGTGCCAGTGCCTACAATGAGTGCAAAACACAGAAGTAATGACCTATCACTTTAAACACCTGAGCTATTTGACACAGCTTTCACAGCAGTAACTTGGAAGCCGCTGCCAGCACAGGTTTTCATCCGCACTAGCTGCACGCAGGTGAGAAATCAAGGTCCAGCTCGAGTGATAACTAATAATTCATATGAAAATATGAAAATATGAGCTCGGTGACATTACCAAAGCAGCTAGCATTGAGGTGAGGAGATAACAGCATGCAGGCGGATGATTGACAACTTGGGGCTACGTCCTCCGGCTTTAGAGTTTGCCTCATTTGTCTGATGCTTGAGGCTTGAAATGTATTTCAAAAAGCAAATAGCAGAGCAATGGCACTATTAATATTGCTGAGATTTTTACATATTAGCATACTCAAAAATTTCCCCCCAATATGGACATTACGTTTGCTCAATTCAAACAAAATGCCAAGTTAGAGATCCTGCCTACTGTGGGTTTAACTTGACAGCCTCACATGTTGCATCTGAGTAATCTGGTTGCTTGCAACATAAGTAGAGGGATACAGGAGGCTCTTGTGTTTAGAAGCAAACAAGCAAACCATTTCAAACAATCCTCACTTCAGAGTAGATCAAACAAGTTGACTCTGATGAGTCCACTATTATGGGATGCATCAGTGAGGCCAACGATCTAAGAGTTTGGAGTCTGGTAGAGCTTTGTTGGGTGGAGCTCATGGACTGATAACATGGAGGCACTGGACAAGACAGGGCAGAGATGATTGTTGTTGTGGAGGAGGCTCAGGTCTTTCAATGTAAGCAACAGACTACTCAACATGTTCTACCAATCAGTGGTGACCAGTCCACTGTTCTTTGTGGTGGTGTGCTGGGGAGTATATGCCATGAGAAATGTCTTGATAAAGGTCTTGTACCAAAACGTCGACAGGAACAGCACAGCAGAGGTGAATTTGGGTGATTTGATGGGGATTTGGACCTTTCCCAGCACCATTTCGAGGAGTATCTATGGTGTGCACGTTCCATATTTATCATAAGGTGTGCTGGGGAGGAAATATCAAGGCTGAAGATGCAGCCTGGACAGCCTGGAGGCAGTAGCAAAGGGTGTGGACTAAACTGAAGTTCATCCTAGACAACACCTGCCACCCTCTCTATAATGAGCTGATGCAGCTACAAAGCACCGTCAGCGTCCAGCTCATCCCCCGAAATGTACCAAGGAGCACTTCAAGCACTATGTATTTATCACCAAATAAAATCAATCAATCAATCCTGTCGACTCTCATCTGACTACATAATGCTTCATCTCCATCGTCTCCAGCCTCAGCCAACTTGGAGGGTGCTGAGGCCTGGGAGCCTGCACTGTCTCTATGAACTGCTCTAGACTGTTTTTATGCTAGTCAGAAGGTCCAGCAGCTCCATGTGCTGATGTGTCTAAGAGTCTGTAGGGTTTTCATTAGGTCCTTGTTGAACTGCCAGGTCTGACATGTCTGTGGTAGTAACCTTTATAGACCAACTGACAGACTGTAAGTGATGCTCCTGCTGATGCGTTTTCACTGCAGTTGCATTGGAAGACTGATTTTTCCATTTCACATTTCTCTACAATTCAAATTGCTTGTAGAAGCAGCTAGCTAGTACAAGATTCATTTCACGTTCCCTGGTTTCCTGATATGGTAGGTTGTGTCATTTTACAACATTAGATTAGACATCTTGTAAGTGGCTTAATCCTTTGTTGAGGATGTAACATTAGCATAGTGGGCCTTGCTAAGTATATGCTAGCAATAACATTAGTTGTTAAGTAGTAGTAGTGAGCTACTATTGGTGATTGGAGTTGATTTTTCATTGTTATATTTTCACTAGTCCATACCCGGGGATGCGCAACTACATGCAGACTTCCGGGGATGCGCGCGTCACAACTCCGCACAGACTTGCCAAAAATGCTCATAAACAGCTTAAATTTGGGGAAATGGAAAACTTTGCTTCATCATTCCCTGCCTATGCCAATGCTCAATGCCCATGTGCAGTTTCAGATTGATTGGCCAACCCATTGAGGAGAAAAATGGATGAGGACAGAAGGACAGTATAGTAGGATTTAACTAACGCCAAGCTAGTTTTCACTTGTTTCTCTGTTCCTAAGCTCTGGACTACACTGTATATTTGTCCTGATTGCAAAATTCTGATCTGCGTTCATGCACATGACCTGTGCATATTCTACTTCCATCTGTAAATATGATCTGATAATGAGGAGAGCTAACAATATACATTTGCACATCTTAACACATTTATATATGTTACCTCCATCTGTAAATTTGATAATGTGAATGGCTTACAATTCACATTTGAATTTCTGAACATATGTTCTTCCATACTACATCTGCTCTGTAAATGTAATAATGTGGAGAGTCAATGCCTTCTGTAAATTGCAAACATCTGCTAACCTGTAAATCTGTCAAAGAAGACCATGTATTTTTTATTTATTAACATTTTGTATGATCCTAAATATGTTATTTTGTTGTAATGATTTGTTGTACAATCTTCAATACTCTATTTGCTCTATTCTTATCTATGTCCTATTCTTTGCTGCTGCAATGACCCACTTTCCCCGAGGCAATCATTAAAGTTTCATCTAATCTAATCTAATCACTGCTGAAATGAATTGACGACACCGTATTTTGGCACCTTTGACAAAACCAGGGATGGTGGTTGAGTAATGAAGTGAGTGAAAGGTAAATTCAAGATTAAGCACAATGTAAGTCATACTATTAAATAAATAGGAACATGTGGGTCTAGATTTAGTTTTCTAAGGTGCTCAGATATTTGTGTCAATAACATGTTTGTCATTTGAAACTTTTCACTTAAAGATAATGTGAAAGAAAATTATCCTCAGCAAAAACCGACCATAACGTGAAACAAATATAGACTACACTGCATGTTGTCCTAGTCATTTACCCCAAAAATTATCAGTATGTTGCCAATCCAAGCCCCAGTAAGCAACAGGTCTGGAATGTCACATCAGGTAGTAGGTAGTCACAGAATTTATAGCTGTATCAAAATGGAAAGCATGGGTTTGAAGGGGCTTTTCAGGGAAATCTCGTTTCCCCTAAAATACAGCGGTGCTCTGGGAATTTTTAGATTCATCCGAGCAAGGATCACAGAGTGCTTCATCACCTTTGAGCTGCGTGCTGTGCAGGCTCTGTGCAGGCTTACCCAGGGATAAAGAAAAAGGCACTGCCTTAATCTGGCAGTAATCCCCCATTTTACTGAGGGAAAGGAAGACGAGGGCTAAATTATGAAACTATTTTATCGCTACCCTTTAAAACAATACCATGGGTTAAAACAAAATGATGGGGGACGTTTTGGTTTGAAGCTGAGACGAGAGATGGGACCATTAACTGTCAACGAGTCAATAGGTCTTACTATACATTTCAGAGGTTGGTTATTTAGTATGGTAGGGCTGTATTTGAGTCCATTTTGTTCACACAGCCCTACTGGCCTTTTCTGAGAAGGAACAAGGCGAAAAGTCTGTGAGCCACTTTCCAGACTAGATATGGGTTCCAGGTAGAATCAAAGAGAACCTTGGAACTACATAGTCTTTAGTAATGATGAATGAATTTATCAGTGCAGTAGTACTTACCTCCAGTAACGATTGGTGAAGTTATCAGTTTGATAATGGGGTTGCAAAAAGCTCCCTCCCACCATAACTTTTCACACTAATTACAGGTTTTCCAATTCAAACCATCAGGATAATTACTGTGATAAGGACCAATCTCCATTTAATGCTGAGAAATAATTAGAGCAATCAGAATTATCAAACACAACTTATGTAGCAGATTTGTCTTGAGGAGGCTTGAGGAGGTATAGACTAGGCACATTTATTTTATTTATTTATTTGCGTTCTAGGAAACGATCCCTTGACTTTGTTGCAGCAGTGTTTCTAGCCGATGGCAAATGTTTCAATGGGCAATAAAAGCTTTCCCAGCCCTTTTAAGAAGCTTGTTGGGTGGGTTTCACATGAAGATGAGGGTTTAAAGACTAAAATAATCATAATGGAAATCATTCAGGGGCCCTATGACAGAAAAAGAAAAGTTTCATGCAAGAAAAAAACACAAAGTATATGGGTAATAGTTGATTTTTTTCTGTAGGTATAGTCTGATAAAAAAAAAACTTGATAGTTGAATAGGCAGGGAAAAGCTGGAGAATATTTCTGTTTTAATGGAGGAAAGTATTTCAGGTTAACATGTACATGGCTCTGCTGACCAGAAACCCCACCATTGTCTGTGGCATGGTGCAGAGAGGAGGTGTGTGTTGGGGGAGGGGGGGTATGGGCCCCACACAGTGGACCTTTGTGAAACTCTGTCCATACAGCCGGACTGAATGGACTCTTTTTACACTTGTGTAAACCTGGGGGCGTCTCCGGCGCTAAGGCCACGCCTCTCTAACCCCTGACCCTCACCTCTGACCTTTGGTGGATTTGGTCGGGAACAACTCTTTGCTTGCCATGTGCTCAAGACAAAGCCCAAAATCACTTGGTTAGGATCTTAGTTTACCAACCCCAAAAATATGTAAACGCCATAAAATGGCCATAAAATATCTACCACGCATGCTACAAGTTAGAACAATTAATCTCCATCCATTTGTGCATTGCTTTTCTCATGCAAAACATACTATCATTCTGTGCTACAATCAACCAAAACCATTTCTAATCAGACCTTTCTGACCCCTGAGTGACCGAGCTCTGCATGTTTGCCAAGTTACAGGTTTGCCCACTTCCATGCACACACTGTCTAACCTCAAAGAATGGCCAAACCTGCTTCAGGTTAATGGGTGAAATGGCTATGTTGACCTAGGTGTTTTATTTACCAAGTGCCTATTTACTTCTCCATTCCAAGCCTTCACCTGCACCCTCAGAGGACAAACTACAGCGGTTAAGAGGATCCTCTGGATCAATACTCTTCTTGTCTTGTCGGACCAACAGAATGGCAGCCCGACAAACTGGGTTTGTGTGGTCAGTTTCAGGTGAAGAGTGCCTTGACCTTAGCTCCAGCAATCACTTCTCACCTAGGCAATTACAGGCCATTACAATGACGGTGATTTCTGGGGGTTTCGTAAGGCTGATTAGATAGGTAGATAGATAGATAGATAGATAGATAGATAGATAGATAAGAACTTTATTAATCCCAAAGGGAAAATTCAAATTGTTGCAACAGCAAGACACTTAAGACACCACACATAGACAAAAACAAAAACAAATGCATAAGAAAAATAAAGTAAAGTAAAGAATAAATACAGATATATGAACTATGTATGTACAACATATACATTCAAATGTAGCCTATATGTGCAAAGCAGCATGTTCCTTATGCGAGAATAGTATATGTGCAAATTGTTACATATGTTACAAAAGTGTGTGCGTGTGCGAGTGTGTGACTCGTTAAAAAGTGTAATGGCAGCAGGCAGGAATGACTTGGCGTAGCGCTTACTGGAGCAGTGCGCCTGAATCAGTCTGTTACTGAAGGTGCTTACCTGATTATAACAAAGATGACCAGGTTGCTCGTGAAAAGATAATAAATGATCATTTGAACATGTGTGTTTGTCAAGTTGGAAGACAGAGTACCTTATTCACCCAGCAAAGCAATACTCAATACCAATTTGGAAAACATCCGTTATTCATACTATGGTTAGATTGATATTTGGGTTTACTGATATATTGGGTGGATATTGGCCCTTTATTAAATATCGGCCAGTCAGTGTCGTCCACTTCTGAGGAGGTTCCTCCCTGACCACAGCTACATAAAAACAGTCTGGAAAACCTAAAAACAAATTGGACTTTCTTTGCACATTTTATTGTTCAAGAACGTTTTTTTGTAAATTAATTATTCATGTAAAGGCAGTAATGTATCCCAGAGTTTCCCTACCATTTAATAGGTGTGGTGGGTCACCCTGCCTTAAAGAGCTGCTAACACTAAAATAATTTAATTAGTCTGGGTTTCAATGGAGAGATTTAGTGTCCCATGATGGTCTAAATACTGTTTCAGAGGCTTTTCCACCCTGACAAGAGTCAAATTCGGGGGAATACTTTGAAGATGATGAATATGGGCACAAAAACCTTCAAAATGGCCTTCAAAAACCCATATTGGTCAAACCCTAATTCATATATACATAAAGTAATGTAATCCTTGTGGGTACATGTGAATGCTGTATTCACCACTCCAGACAGCCAGGGCTTTTCTTAGTGTCTGCGTCAAGAGGACTCATCGTCAACACAAATATCTAGGCACATATTCTTGAACCTTGCACTGCAAGTAGCCATGCTGCTAATCCAAAAAACCTGGAAGCATGAGCTAACATTGAGATTGCTATTTTTTTTTTTTGGTAAAACAACATGAACTGCGTGATTCATCTCAGCTTTGAGCATGTATTTTCACTCCCGAGTGGAAAATATTCAGAACAAAACAAAAAGAAGAAACACATTGGAACAGACAAGATCAGGCACAAGGGCAGAGAGAAAATTAGTTTTCTCGTGGCTTCGCTTTTTTCTCTGGAGTCTTTTGTCTGTGATTATACAGCCCAGTCATCTTTTTTTCAGTGCACTCTTTTTATTTGTTGAATGAACATAGATAAAAGCTAACCTTTCCCCTAAGGAAAAGGGGAGAGCAGGGTTCATCAACAGCTGTTTTACCATCATTTGAATATCATCTCTCAAATATGACTTTCTTATCAAATTCCCAGTCCTAATTAAACATCAAGGTCTGAATTTCCTCTGTAGCATTTGACTGGTGAAAGGAAAGGGACTCTGGCAGAGACCAGCGCAGACAGACACAAAACCCCACATGGACTGTGGTGGGATAATTTTCTCATTAATAATGAATATATTTCAACCCATTTAAACACTTAACCAGTGTGAGCTGAGCTCTTTGGCTGTTCAGAGGGAGCAAATCACAATAGAAAGACGGTGATCTGAGAGAAGAGAGCCCGAGTTACACTGTGAGAAGAGATCAATCCTCTCCCATGCCTCAGGTAGTCCTTTACATTGTACAGTGAGAGTGGTTGAGGCAGTCATTGACCAAGTAACTCTGAGGGATTTCACTGTACATCGAACAGGGCCTTTCCTCAGGGAACCCTGATGTCCACAGCCTACACATTTCTTCCAGCCTGTGGGAAGTACGTGGGTCTAACTGTTTACAAAGAAGAGGGTTCAATGGAAATACCAATCCAAGATGCAAAGCAAAATGTGCAGGACCAGTCGACAATAAGCAGCTGAGACCAATCAGAAAGATCAAATAAAATAAATATTTTTCTTAAAGATTATTTTTGACCATTTTGTTTTCTCTATTGGACAGTTCAAAGTAGAGAAAAACAGGAAAGTTGGGAAAGACATGCGTCTTTTCTTTGTTGTATTTTTGTATTTGGTTCGTTAAGGTTCACACTGCCCAATTACGAGTGAACCAGGGCTTGTTAACAAAAGTCACATGAAGTAGATAGTTTATTGGACAGAGTTTTGGTAACATGTCATCCCGCCAGGTTAGAGATTTTGGCGGCAGGGGGAGTTAAATCCAATCTGATTTCAGTCCCTGTAACTTTAGCTAAGCATGATGGATTTGTCTGTGCTCTTCTTCTCTGGTGTTCATACCAGTTATGAACACATGACGAAATAGCTGAACATGAGCATCAGTCCAGGCTGCGGTTTGCCCTCACTTCATTTTGCTATGCTAGGCTTTCCAAGCAACAGTAACTGCTGGCTATCAGATGTCAACATCTCCTTATACCCATAAACCCTTGCGTTTTGGGGTTGTTTCCTGTAGTTGGCTCAGATTACATTTTCACTCCTAATGAATGGCACCACAGTTCTCTTGGAGGACCAAGACCCGTCTCGATGCGGTTATTTGGTGCCACCAGAGTTCGAATGGCATTGTTCTCACCTGGCCAAACAAACTGAACTGAAGGAGTAAATGCTCCAGATTTTGAATAAACCGCTCAGAACATGCTGGGTGTGGACGTGCCCTTAATCTCCAGTGAAACACAAAGAAAGCAAAGGACAAACTTAAAGCCCCACCCAAGAATTTATTTGCCGAAATAAATCTTGATCTGTAATACGCAGAATGCATACACCTTAATTTTTCTACAATTTTGGAGAACTGGCGGTTTCTATGAAGCGCTTATGTCTTTTGTCTGATGTTTCAAAAGTGACTGTTACCAGATTCCTGTTTTTTTTATAGCAATCATACCTGATTGCCTTACAATCATACCTTTTCTGCGAGTATCTGTAGTCAGATTGCTGTAATCCCATTACATGCGATTCTTGCCAACCCTGGCCATGAACACACGATACACTACATGGCCAAACGTATGCGGACACCCCTTCTAATTCGTGGATTCTGCTATTTCAAATACACACATTGCTGACAGGTATATAAAATTAAGCACACAGCCATGCAATCTCCATAGACAAACATTGGCAGTAGAATGGGCCGTACTGAAGAGCTGTGACTTTCAAAGTGGCACCGTCATAGGATGCCACCTTTCCAACAAGTCAGTTTGTCAAATTTCTGCCCTGCTAGAGTTGCCCCGGTCAACTGTAAGTGCTGTTATTGTGAAGTGGAAACGTCTAGGAGCAACAACAGCTCAGGGTGAAGTGGTAGGTCACACAAGCTCACAGAACGGGACCGCTGTTCTTCATGGTTCGGGCCCCTTAGTTCCAGTGAAGGGAAATCTGAACGCTACAGCATACAATAACATTCTAGATGATTGTGTGCATCCAACTTTGTGGCAACAGTTTTGGGAAGGCCCGTTCCTCTTTCAGCATGACAAAGCCCCCGTGCACAAAGCGAGGTCCATATAGAAATGGTTTGTCGAGATCGGTGTGGAAGAACTTGACTGGCCTGCACAGAGCCCTGACCTCAACCCCATCCAACACCTTCGGGATGAATTGGAATGCTGACTGCAAGCCAGGCCAATGCTCTTGTGGCAGAATGGAAGCAAATCTCTGCAGCAATGTTCCAACATCTAATGGAAAGCCTTCCCAGAAGAGTGGAGGCTGCAGAGGGGGGACCAACTCCATATTAATGCCCATGATTTTGAAATGAGATGTTCGACGAGCAGGTGTCCACATACTTTTGGCCATGTAGTGTATCTCAACCACACAGTGCCACAGTGAGAGGAGACATTTATAAAGTAACCAGGCTAAGACTGAAAATGCATTATACTTTTTTCCCCCCAACAGCATTGGCTGGGTGAGCTTTGACCAGTGGGACATTTTCAGCGGAGTGAATGTTTGAGCAATAAATGTAGTCTTATTATAGTCTTATTTTAAACTCTCAAATGAGACACAGAAACACATGTAGGATCAAATGTTTGCCATATCCACTAAAATAGCAGTAAACATACATTCAGGATATTTGGAGAATATTTGAAGAAATAAACACACACACACACACACACACACACTCCTCCAGCCCTCAATTTCTCCCCAGTGTCACTACCCCCAGTCTCTGTGAATTTGTTTGTCTACCTGTGTACAATTTCTCTTGGTTTGATTCCCTCCATCCTTTCTTGGAGCGCCGCTTAATAGCCTCTTTCCTTTCAGAGGAGATTGCATGGACATCTTGGAAGTGGCAAAAAGCCCAGTGATAGACTGGTTTAGTACGAACCCCGTGTACTTAAATTAATCTCACATCACTGTAATGAGTAAGGGAATGACTCAATGGAGTAAAGGGGTGGTGGGTAAAGAAACAAATGGAGAGAGACAGGCAGTAAGGAGAGAAAAAAGGGGGAGAGAGAAGGAAAGGGAAAAGAACACAGAAAGATAGGTCCGATGATTTATATTACGTTCAATGTAATGCTTTATTTATACAATAAAAAAACGATTCTTAATCCATTACCTAGTCCCTCAAAACTGTATCTGATACTATGCTGTCATGATAATTTCCAGGAGATGAGGTTAATGCAATGGATACAGTTAGAGAGATAAAGCAAAAGAAAATAACTGAACCAATTCATCACCTCAGTGAAGCTGCATGAATGGAGATCATAAGTTCTTAAAAAAGTATATCTCCCAGATTCCTCATCAGTAATTGCAGTGTCCAATAATCATTTACAGACCCAAACTTAAACTTCTAACCCGGTTGATCTGTAAATACACAATGAGAAATCCTAGCAAGAATGACTGAAGAGTTCATAATGTCATACAGTAATATACTTTTCCTCCCACTCACTCCACAAGACATGAACCTCATGAAAAATGTGGTATTCACGATTCCCATTCAGGAGAAATGTTCTAAAATGTTTGCTTATGTTGTTATTAGGGTTAGAATGATATATTTGTTTGCCGATATTGTCCTTTTATAAGAAATCGGATCTGGTCCAGTCAGTGCGGTCCACCTCTGATATGATGGATATGATGCAGTTTGATTGATTACATATTTATTGTAGAATTAATCAATACTACGCTGGTTGTCTATGGGAAGCCCTTAACCTGAATTGATTCTAGTGAGACATTTTGATCATTTATTCTTTTATTATTGTTGTTGTTGTTGTTGTTATCCTGGGTTTCAATGGAGAGATTTAGTGTCCCATATGTGGTCTATATGCTGTTTCAGAGGCTTTTCCACCCTGATATAATAAGATTAATAATAATAAGATTCTGGGGGGAAACACTGAATACTCGTAATTTTTTGAACATTACTGGCATGAAAATTGACTGATTTCAAGATATTGATATCGGCACAAAATATCAGCTGAAAAGCCCATATCGTATGAAAATGTCTCTGATTATCGCTTAAAGATCAATAATTTTGGCTCTAGACAGATAGATAGATAAGTGTGTGGTGTGTGTAAGTGAAAAAGCAAGCGAGATGAAACATTGCTCAGTGTGTGTGTGTGTGTGCATGCGTGTGTGTGTGTGTTGTCCTA